>JADOBO010000634.1:0-46474 GCA_016403345.1 Corylus heterophylla | reverse complement strand
CGACACGAATCATGGTCACTGCTGAATAATTTAAAGTTTTTCTTCCCTTTACCATGGTTTTGCGTTGGGGATTTTAATGAAATTATCGACAAATCTGAAAAGTTGGGTTTTGCACAAATAAGGGAAGGCCAAGTGGCCCAATTCAGGGAAGTCTTGGAGAAATGTAACCTAAATGATTTGGGCTTTACAGAATCTATATATACATGGAATAATGGAAGGCAAGATGATAGTTTCACTAAAGTAAGGTAGGAACGAGCAATGGCTAATACAGGATGGTGTGGCATGCATAAACGAGTGGAGGTTAACGTGTTGGCAGCACGTACATTGGACCACAAGCCTTTACTAATTTGATTTTGCAGTGGAGGCTGAAAGTCTCCTGATCTCTAGTCGAGGTAGTAAGTTCGAAGCACGGTGGCTTTTAGACGAAGAGTCCAACTAGATCATTAAGGAGGCTTGGCAGGTAGATGAGTGTGGGGGTACACATATGCAAAGAATCCAGCAAAAGCTAGCCACATGTAAAGCAGACTTGAGGCGGTGGAATTGGCAGAAGCATGGAAACATAGAAAAAGCAATAAAGGAGAAGACGAAGCAACTGGAGGTGTTGCAGAAGCATGAAGGGCCGGGTGACCTAGAAACAATCCGACAACTCCAGGGGGAAATTGATTTCCTTCTTAAGAAAGAGGATACTCGGTGGAAAAAGCGGCCAAACAGAATGTTACCAAAATGGGGATAGAAATACCCCATTTTTCCATGTGTGGCTCGTCACGTTAAATGCCAAAATATTCATATTTTAGCCCTTAAACTTATATGTGTTAATTCCTTAGTGTTGTTAGTTTATGCCATTTTATTCCTTTTCTGTATTTTCTGTGTCTTTGTAGGCCTTTGGAAGAAAAAGAAGAAAACCTAGAAGTATTGAGCTTAAAGAGCAAATTTGGGAAAAGCTAGAGGTTCTGGTAGTGCGATCGATCGCAGGGGACTTGCGATCGAGCGCACTACAAGTGGAATGACCAGACGAGCACAAGGAATGAGCTCGTGCGCACACAAGGAGACTCGATTGCAGACGTGCGATCGAGCGCACAGGGTTGCAATCGATCACACCCGTGCGCTGGAGAACAGTGAGCTGCGGCCAGAATGCCCTTTCCTTCCATATTAGGGTATTCTAAATCCTACTTGTAATAAGACTAAACCCGACGAATTTTCTAGGTTTACTAGTGTGACAAAGACTTCTGAAGGCCTATAAATAGACCTCTTAGCTTCTAGGAAAAAGTGTGGAGAAAGAGGCACAATCTCTAAAAATGAACTGAAGGCTAAATCAAGAGGAGTTTGGGTTTTTCTTTGTTGACATAGGTGTCTTTTACCCATCAAGTAGGTGGGACCCAATGTGTTACTTTATTGGTTTTACAATTACGTGTGTGGCCTGGATTACTTTTAGGTTTTGAAGTCCTAGTAGGACTTGTATTGGCCAGCCGAATTCACCTATATATATAAGGACATGCTTCCTTTGTTCATTCATGCACAAACAGGAGCGCCGCACTACTAGAGAGAAATAAGCCGCAAGGTTTCTTCTTGGTTTTGAGTGATCAAATCAAGAGAGAAAATTGAGGGAGCTGCTTGTGAGTTGAGGTGTTCAGAGATAGAGGTTCTGTTTTCTTTCTTCTTGGCAACATAGAGTAGCAAGAGAGAAAGAAAAAGAAGGCTTGTGCCAGTAAGAGAAAAATAGAAGAGACCACTCGCCATCGTATCCCAGCAAAAGAAGAAGAGTTAGTATTCTTGTCTTTTGTTTTCTCCTTTTGAGAATAATCTCTATTGTGTGATAGTGACATTTGTCAGATTTGGTGACTTGTTTTCACAAGTCTTACCGTGGGCCCCATAGCAGTATGGCATCCCATATTGTTGACTTGTGCTTTCTCTCTCACACGTCCATTTGGCTTCTCCATCTATTGAGCTTCTTCTAGAAGCTTTGAGAAAATGCCTTTTGGTTTTTTTTATTGAGCCATTTTGGTCATAAAAGAAGAAGAGAGGCAGCTTTATAGGATTAGAGAAAAAGAAGAAAAGCTTGACGAGAGAGAGAGAGAGGCTTGTGTTGCAAAGAGAAAAAAGATACACCAATTTTCTTCATTTTGATCTCACTTTTGGAGTGCTAAAATGCTTAGAGAATTTTAGAGAATATTTTCTCTTTTGTATTTAATTCTCTTTTGAGTGAGATTGGAGTGTATTGGGGCTTTTGGGTTTGAATGGTTTTGTTTATACTACTCTTTGTGCTTCACTTTTTGTTAGTGAATTTCTCTGGATCGTTCCATGATGGATGTAGGCTTGTTAAGCCGAACCACTTAAATCTTGGTGTCTTGTGTGGTTGTGTTTATTTTTCTATTCTGCATTTTTCTACTTCTTTGGTGATCTTGGAATTTGCATTTGTCACAACAAATTGGTATCGAGCTCGGGTATTTATTTTCGGGATGGCTACTGCAAAATTTGAAGTAGAAAAGTTTAATGGTCAAAATAGTTTCAGCCTTTGGCGATCTTGAGCACAAGGCTTGGCGAAGATTTTGATGGGAGGTGCCATCAACATCATCGACGGAGGAAGCGAAGGAACTTGAAGAAAAAGCCCACAGTGCAATTTTGTTGTCTCTTTCGATGGAGTTTTAAGAGAAGTTGCCGATGAAGAAACAAACTGGACTTTGGAAGAAGTGGAGAGCTTGTACATGAAGAAATCCCTCACAAACCGATTATATTTGAAGCAACGGTTATATACCCTTAAGATGAAAGAAGGTATGCCTCTTTGTGATCATCTTGATAACTTTAATAGAATTATTTTGGATCTAAAAAATATTGATATTAAAGTAGATGATGAAGATCAAGCCCTGATTTTGTTGTGTTCACTACCGGATGCCTTTGATTATTTTGTTAATTCAATGTTGTATGGTAGAGATACTATCTCCTTAGCCGATGTTAAATCTGCTTTAAATTCTATGGAGTTGAGGACAAGATTGAATAGTAAAGGTAGTGATAATCAGGCAGAGGGTTTATTTGTTAAGGGTCGTTTAGAAAATTCTTTTAATTTAAAAGGTCGATCTAGTGAAAGGGATTCGGGTAAAGGTAAATCAAGAGGCGGTCCAGTCTAGGTCAAAGAAGAAAGTAAAGTGTTACTCTGTAAAAGCATTGGCATTATAAATCGAGTGTCGAAATTGAAAAATAAAGAGGAAGGTGATAGGCAAAGTTCCTCTTCGGTGGTGTTGTCGAAGGAAATTCTAGGGTTCAAACCTTGTCCTTGCGATTACCATTTCTAATGGTCGTTCTAACAACAAGTGGGTCCTTGATACTGCTTGTACATTTCATATGTCCCCTAAAGGGATTGGTTTACTACGTATGATTCAGTCAATGGTGGTTCGTCTTGATGGGAAATAATGTCCTGTAAGATTGTTGGTATTGGTACAATCACAATTAGAATGCATGATGGGATTGTGAGGACTTTGGAATGTTAGACATATACTAGATTTGAAGAAAAATCTTATTTCATTGGGCACTTTAGACTCCCTTGGATACAAGTATTCGGTGAAGGTGGAGTCATTCGGATTAGCAAAAGCTCATTGGTTATAATGAAAGGTAACAAGGTTGATGGCCTCTACTTTCTTGAGGTAGTCGGTATGAGTTCACTGCGTGTCTTCTTGATGATCTAGATTCGACACTACCGGTTATGGCGTATGCGGTTGGGTCATATGAGTGAGAGGGTATGACAATCCCGAGCAAGCGGGTTTGCCTTGTGACCGAGAAAATAGGATCTCTTGACTTTTGTGAGCATTGTGTGTTCGGAACAGATGCGAGTCAAGTTCGTACAAGCATCCACGAACTAATGGTACATTGGATTATATCCATTTAGATCTATGGGGTCCCTCTCAAGTTCCATCAAAGGGTGGTGCTCGATGCTTTGTTACATTTATTGATGATTATTCGAGAAAAGTTTGGGTGTATTTTTGAAGAAGAAAAGTCACTTTCAAGCAATGGAAGACATTAATTGAGAATCGGTCGGAAGAAAATCAAGCGACTCGGAGCAGACAACGGCATGGAATTTTGTGGTGGTGAATTTAATAAATTCTGCAAGAATGAAGGCATCGCTAGACATCGCATAGTTAGTCATACTCCACAGCAAAATGGGGTTGTTGAGCGGATGAACAGGACTCTCTGGAGAGGCGCATTGCTTACTTTCAAATGCCGGGTTGTCTAGAGATTTTTGGGTGAGCGATCAATCTGCTTGCTATTTGGTCAACCGTTCTCCATCAACAGCCATTGATTGTAAAACTCCTTATGAGGTATGGCGTACTCCTGCGATTATTCATTTTAAAAACTTTTAGTTGTCACCTTATTGTCATGTGAATGATGGTAAGCTTGAGCCTAGGTTAAAGAAATGTATATTTCTAGGCTATGCAAATGGGGTGAAGGGATATAGATTGTGGTGTTCTAATCCTAAATCACCTAAGTTTATAGTCATAGAGATGTTGTATTTGATGAATCGCCATGCTTCACCAGAAAGGAGTCTATTGTTTCGCAAGAAAGGAGCAGGGTTCTAGCAAGGAGGTGGAGCTTTAGGTGGAGGCTTCACGAGAGGTGCGAGATAACATTCAAGATTAGCTTGTTATAGATGTTCATGATTCAAGTTCGATGATGATGATTCACAAAAAGAGCAAGAGACCAGATGTGCGGCTAGAAGACAGAGGAGGTAGATTAGGCCACCTCAGAGATATGGCTATGCAGATTTAGTAGCATATGCACTTACTGTAGCAGAGGACACTGCAGTCCAGGAGCCTTCCACTTACTCAGAAGCTGTCACAAGTAGTGAGTCTACTCAATGGGTTGTTGCCATGAATGAGGAGATTGAGTCTCTTCATAAGAACTGAACATGGGAATTGGTGAAATTGCCTAAAGGCGCTAAAACTGTTGGTTGCAAATGGATCTTCAAGAAAAAGGAAGGAATCCCAGGTGTTGAAGATGCAAGGTTCAAGGCACATTTGGTAGCAAAGGGCTATAGTCAAAGAGAAGGTATGGACTTCAATGAAGTTTTCTCTCTTGTTGTGAGACATAGTTCTATTCATGTTTTGCTTGCCATGGTTGCTCTAAATGATTTGGAACTTGAGCAACTTGATGTAAACGCATTCTGCATGGTGAGCTTGAGGAAACCATTTACATGCATCCGAAGGGTTCATTCTTGAAGGTAAAAAGATCATGTTTGTCGGTTGAGGAGGTCGTTGTATGGTTTAAAACAATCTCAAGACAGATGGTACAAGCGCTTTGATGACTTTATGATCGGACATGGTTACACAAGAAGTAGCTATGACAGCTGTGTGTATTACAGGCAATTGTCTGATGGTTCTTTTGTTTATTTGTTACTCTATGTGGATGACATGCTTATTGCTGCTAAAAGCATGTTGGAGATTAAGAGATTGAAATCTATGTTGAGTGATGAGTTTGAAATGAAGGATTTGGGTGCTGCGAAGAAAATCCTTGGTATGGAGATTCACAGGGATAGAAAAGCGGGAAAGTTGTACTTGTCACAGAAAAAGTACATTGAGAAAGTACTTGAACGCTTTGGTATGCATAATTCTAAACCAGTGAGTACTCCACTTGCAGCTCATTTTAGACTTTCACGACATCGCGCCACGCAGTGAGGAGGAGGAGCGATTCATGTTGCGTGTTCCTTACTCGTGCGATTGGAAGCATCATGTATGCTATGATGTGCACTCATCCGGATATTTTACACGATCGGTGTTGTTAGTCGCTACATGGCGAATGGGCAAGGTTCACGGCGAGCGTGAAATGGATACTCCGTTATTTATGGGGCACTACGGATGTTGGTTTAGTCTATGATAGAGGCAATGGTATCGATTCGGTGTCACGGTTATATTGATTCGATTATCTTTGGTGATTTGGAGAAAAGAAGATCTCGCGGGTTTTGTTTTCACTTTCTGGTGTGCCATTAGTTGGGCGACTTTACGATCGACGGTTGCTTTGTCCACTATGGAGGCGAGCGGATGCAACAGAGAGGCAATGAAAAAGCAATTTGGCTCGGAGGTTTGGTCGATGATCCGGGTTTGCAGCAAGATGAGATTATTGTATTTTGTGATAGGCGAGCGCAATACATTTGACCAAAAATCAAATGTATCATGAGAGGACCAAACACATTGATGTTAGATATCATTTTCTTGAGAGGTCGTGACACAAGGTGATATCGAGTGAAGAAAATTCCTACGTGGAAAATCCAGCGGACATGTTGACTAAGCCACTCCGATCCTCAAGTTCAAGCATTGCTTGGGCTTGATTGGTGTTGTAGTTTGTAATTACCCTTAGGGGTGTTGGAGAAACGTCTTGAGGAGATTTGTGTTGAAGACTTGATGAAATTCAAGTCAAGGTGGAGATTTGTCGATTTGGTGACTTGTTTTCACAAGTCTTACGCGAGCCCCATAGCGATGGCATCCCATATTGTTGACTTGTGCTTTCTCTCTCACGTCCATTTGGCTTCTCCATCTATTGAGCTT
Source organism: Corylus heterophylla (assembly GCA_016403345.1). Lineage (NCBI taxonomy): Eukaryota > Viridiplantae > Streptophyta > Magnoliopsida > Fagales > Betulaceae > Corylus > Corylus heterophylla. Next base: position 39,947 of record JADOBO010000634.1, on the reverse strand, counting down.
CTTCTAGAAGCTTTGAGAAAATGCCTTATTGTTTTTTTTGAGCCATTTTGGTCATAAAAGAAGAAGAGAGCGATAGCTTTATAGGAATAGAGAAAAGAATAAAAGCTTGCCGAGAGAGACAGGCTTGTGTTGCAAAGAGAAAAAAAGATACACCAATTTTCTTCATTTTGATCTCACTTTTGGAGTGCTAAAATGCTTAGAGAATTTTAGAGAATATTTTCTCTTTTGTATTTAATTCTCTTTTGCGTGAGATTGGGGTGTATTGGGGCTTTTGGTTTGAATGGTTTTGTTTATACTACTCTTTGTACTCAACTTTTGTTAGTGAATTTCTCTGGATCGTCTCACTTGATGGATGTAGGCTTGTTAAGCCGAACCACTTAAATCTTGGTGTCTTGTGTGGTTGTGTTTATTTTTCTATTCTGCATTTTTCTACTTCTTTGGTGATCTTGAAATTTGCATTTGTCACAACAAGATTTGGGTGTATTCGGGTTTTGGGTGCAGTGATTTTTTTCTACTATATTTTTGTACTCCATCTTTCATAGTGAATTTCTTCGTGATCGCCTCTGCTAGTGGGCGTTCCTCACATTGAGGAACCACTTAAATCTTGGTGTTATCTTGTGTGTAATTGTTCTCACTTTATTTAGCCGTAATTGTGATCGTGTGTTTTGCACAACAAGTGGTATCAAAGCTTAGGTTCAGAAATCAAATTGATGGCAAATATGGAGTACCAAGTTTGAAGTGGAGAAGTTTAATGGGAAGAATAATTTCTCTTTTTGGCGAAAAGGATGAAGGATTTGTTGATTCACAAGGAGTTCACAAGGCATTATTGGGAAAGCGAAGAAACACGAGAAGATGGAGAATGATGTTTGGGAAGAGATGGATACGAAGGCTGCTAGTGCGTCGTCTTAATTTGTCGGATGAAGTCATTCACAATGTGATTGATGAAGAAAAGGCGAATCAATTTGGCGAAATTGGAGAGTTTGTATATGGCGAAGAATTTGCGAATAAGGTCATGCGTGAAGAAGCCTATATGGTTTGAGATGGAGGAAAATACAGATCTGCTCGAGCACCTCAACAAGTTCAACATGTTGAATACACGTTGTTGAATTTTGCGGTGAAGATTGGAGAAGAAGATAAGCGATACTTACTGGCATCGCTTCCCTTCTTATGATCACTGTTACAACATTGTTATATGGGAAAGAGACTCGGCATTTGAAAAGGTAACGAGGATCTCTCTTGTCACATAAGCGCGAAGAAAACCTGCAATGATTAGGTGATGGACTTGTGCACGGTTTGAGCCAAAGCACGAAGAGATAAGTTTAAGGGAAGAATGGCGAGGTAAGCGATGTCGGTCTATGTCATAATCGGCACGAGTGGAGAATCTCGGTTAGATGCAAAAGATATGGAGTGCTATTATTGTTATAAGAAGGGGACTACAGAAAATTTTGCAGGTGATGAAACAAGATCTTGAAGATAAGAAGAGACAAGGTTACGGAGATTCGATCGGTGTGGCGATGGTGAGTCGATGCTGATGAGGTTAGCGATGTTCTTTCAGTTCCTCGGTAAAAATTCTCTCATAGACTCTTGGGTTTTGGATTCCTTGTTCATATCATATGTGTCCGAATAGGCGGTGGTTCGACACATTTAAATCATGTAATGCAGTGCAGTGCTAATGGGCAATGATGCTAGGTGTAAGGCCATTCAACTAGGTACCATAAAAGTCGGATGTTTGATGGGATTGTTAGGATACTCACTAATGTTAGATATGTTCCCGACCTTAAGAAAAATTTAATCTCATTAGGCACAATAGGTTCTTTGGGCTATGGTTATTCACCAAAGATGGAGTTAAGCAAATTAAAGTTGAATTTTTTTTTTTTTTAAAAAATTTAAATTTTAAAATAATTTTTTATTAAAAAAAAAATTTTAAAAATTGAAAAATTTAATTTAAAATTTTCCCATTTTTATTTAATTTTTTTGGGTTTAAATTATTTTTAAATAAGGAAAACAAAATTTTAATTGAAAGATTTGATTTTCATTATTTTTTTTAAAATTTTAATTTTTTAAATCTGGAATTTTTAAAATTTGTTATTTTTAAAAGGATTTTTTAAAATTTTTCAAAATTTTAAAAAAAAAAATTTGAAAAAAAACCCCATTTTAAAAAAATTTTAAAATTTGCAAATTCTTTTTTTGATTTTTCCCAAATTTTTATTTCCCAAAAATTTTAAAACCCAAAAATTCCCAAAAAGAAAAAAAAAACAAATTCCCAAAAAAAATAAAAAAATAAAAATTTTAAAAAAACCTTTCTACTTTCAAAAATTTTTAAAAAATTTAGTTATAAATTTGATTCCAACAATTTTTTACAATTTGGGTTTTTTTATTTTTTTTTTTATTTTTTTTTCCCTATTTTTTTAAAATCATATTTTTAAATTTCCTAAAAATTTTAAATTTTTTAAATTAAATTAAATATTTAAACTTTACCCCTGGGTATTTTTATACCAAAAGTTAAAAATTTCTTTTTTCCCAAAAGTTAAATCCAATTTTCCTAATTTTAAAAAGGGTAAAAAAAAAATTTAAATTTATTTTTAAAAACCCCTTTGGGCCCTTCCAATTTTAAAAATAGGACCCAAATAACGGGAAAGGTTTGGGCCCCCAAAAAGGGGATTTTTCCCGCTTTAAAAAGGAAAAAAAAAAACAAAAGAAAAAATTTAAAAGAAATCCTCACAAACCGATTATATTTGAAGCAACGGTTATATACCCTTAAGATGAAAGAAGGTATGCCTCTTTGTGATCATCTTGATAACTTTAATAGAATTATTTTGGATCTAAAAATATTGATATTAAAGTAGATGATGAAGATCAAGCCCCGATTTTGTTGTGTTCACTACCGGATGCCTTTGATTATTTTGTTAATTCAATGTTGTATGGTAGAGATACTATCTCCTTAGCCGATGTTAAATCGCTTTAAATTCTATGGAGTTGAGGACAAGATTGAATAGTAAAGGTAGTGATAATCAGCGGAGGGTTTATTTGTTAAGGGTCGTTTAGAAAATTCTTTTAATTTAAAAGGTCGATCTAGTGAAAGGGATTCGTAAAGGTAAATCAAGAGGCCGGTCACAGTCTAGGTCAAAGAAGAAAGTAAAGTGTTACTATCAGAAAAGCATTGGCATTATAAATCGAGTGTCGAAATTGAAAAATAAAGAGGAAGGTGATAGGCAAAGTTCCTCTTCTGCGGCTGGTGTTGTCGAAGGAAATTCTAGGGTTCAAACCTTGTCCTTGCGCTTACCATTTCTAATGGTCGTTCTAACAACAAGTGGGTCCTTGATATCGCTTGTACATTTCATATGTCCCCTAAAAGGGATTGGTTTACTACGTATGATTCAGTCAATGGTGGTTCAGTCTTGATGGGAAATAATGTCGCCTGTAAGATTGTTGGTATTGGTACAATCACAATTAGAATGCATGATGGGATTGTGAGGACTTTGACGAATGTTCAGCATATACTAGATTTGAAGAAAAATCTTATTTCATTGGGCACTTTAGACTCCCTTGGATACAAGTATTCGGTGAAGGTGGAGTCATTCGGATTAGCAAAAGCTCATTGGTTATAATGAAAGGTAACAAGGTTGATGGCCTCTACTTTCTTCAGTAGTAGTGTACGGTGCAGTTCAGCTGCTGTGTCTTCTTCAGATGATCTAGATTCGACACTACCCGGTTATGGCGTATGCGGATTTAGGTCATATGAGTGAGAGGGGTATGACAATCCCGAGCAAGCGGGTTTGCCTTGTGACCAGAAAATAGGATCTCTTGACTTTGTGAGCATTGTGTGTTCGGAAACAGTCAGAGTCAAGTTCGATACAAGCATCCACGTAACTAATGGTACATTGGATTATATCCATTTAGATCTATGGGGTCCCTCTCAAGTTCCATCAAAGGGTGGTGCTCGATGCTTTGTTACATTTATTGATGATTATTCGAGAAAAGTTTGGGTGTATTTTTTGAAGAAGAAAAGTCACTTTCAAGCAATGGAAGACATTAATTGAGAATCGATCGAAGAAAATCAAGCGACTTTGAGGCATAAAACGGCATGGAATTTTGTGGTGGTGAATTTAATAAATTCTGCAAGAATGAAGGCATCGCTAGACATCGCATAGTTAGTCATACTCCACAGCAAAATGGGGTTGTTGAGCGGATGAACAGGACTCTCTTGGAGAGAGCGCATTGCTTACTTTCAAATGCCGGGTTGTCTAGAGATTTTTGGGCTGAGGCAGTCAATACTGCTTGCTATTTGGTCAACCGTTCTCCATCAACAGCCATTGATTGTAAAACTCCTTATGAGGTATGGTCTGGTACTCCTGCTGATTATTCATTTTTAAAAACTTTTAGTTGTCCTGCTTATTGTCATGTGAATGATGGTAAGCTTGAGCCTAGGTTAAAGAAATGTATATTTCTAGGCTATGCAAATGGGGTGAAGGGATATAGATTGTGGTGTTCTAATCCTAAATCACCTAAGTTTATAGTCAGTAGAGATGTTGTATTTGATGAATCGCCATGCTTCACCGAGAAAGGAGTCTATTGTTTCGCAAGAAAGGAGCAGGGTTCTAGCAAGGAGGTGGAGCTTTAGGTGGAGGCTTCACAGAGGGTGCGAGATAACATTCAAGATTAGCCTGTTATAGATGTTCATGATTCAAGTTCTGATGATGATGATTCACAAAAAGAGCAAGAGACCAGTATTGCGGCTAGAAGACAGAGGAGGTAGATTAGGCCACCTCAGAGATATGGCTATGCAGATTTAGTAGCATATGCACTTATCAGTAGCAGAGGACACTGCAGTCCAGAGCCTTCCACTTACTCGTAAGTCGTCACAAGTAGTGAGTCTACTCAATGGGTTGTTGCCATGAATGAGGAGATTGAGTCTCTTCATAAGAACTGAACATGGAATTGGTGAAATTGCCTAAAGGCGCTAAAACTGTTGTTGCAAATGGATCTTCAAGAAAAAGGAAGGAATCCTGTGTGTTGAAGATGCAAGGTTCAAGGCACATTTGGTAGCAAAGGGCTATAGTCAAAGAGAAGGTATGGACTTCAATGAAGTTTTCTCTCTTGTTGTGAGACATAGTTCTATTCATGTTTTGCTTGCCATGGTTGCTCTAAATGATTTGGAACTTGAGCAACTTGATGTGAAAACTGCATTTCGCATGGTGAGCTTGAGGAAACCATTTACATGCATCGACCGTATAGGGTTCATTCTTTGAAGGTAAAAAGATCATGTTTGTCGCTTGAGGAGGTCGTTGTATGGTTTAAAACAATCTCCAAGACAAGGGTACAAGCGCTTGATGACTTTATGATCGGACATGGTTACACAAGAAGTAGCTATGACAACTGTGTGTATTATAGGCAATTGTCGATGGTTCTTTTGTTTATTTGTTACTCTATGTGGATGACATGCTTATTGTCGCTAAAAGTATGTTGGAGATTAAGAGATTGAAATCTATGTTGAGTGATGAGTTTGAAATGAAGGATTTGGGTGCTGCGAAAATCCTTGGTATGGAGATTCACAGGATAGAAAAGCGGGAAAGTTGTACTTGTCACGAAAAAGTACATTGAGAAAGTACTTGAACGCTTTGGTATGCATAATTCTAAACTAGTGAGTACTCCACTTGCACTCATTTTAGACTTTCAAGCAAAGATCAACACAGAGTGAGGAGGAGGAGCAGATTCATGTTGCGTGTTCCTTACTCCAGTGCAGTTGGAAGCATCATGTATGCTATGATGTGCACTCATCCAGATATTTTACAGCCAGTCAGTGTTGTTAGTCGCTACATGGCGAATCTGGGCAAGGTTCACGCGGCAGCAAGGAAATGGATACTCCGTTATTTATGGGGCACTTGGATGTTGGTTTAGTCTATGATAGAGGCAATGGTATCGGTTCCAGTGTCACTGGTTATATTGATTCAGATTATGCTGGTGATTTGGAGAAAAGAAGATCTCTGACAGGTTTTGTTTTCACTTTCTCGGGGTGTGCCATTAGTTGGAAAGCGACTTTACAGTCGACGGTTGCTTTGTCCACTATGGAGGCAGAGCAGATGGCAACAGCAGAGGCAATGAAAGAAGCAATTTGGCTCAGAGGTTTGGTCAGTGATCTGGGTTTGCAGCAAGATGAGATTATTGTATTTTGTGATAGGCAGAGCGCAATACATTTGACCAAAAATCAAATGTATCATGAGAGGACCAAACACATTGATGTTAGATATCATTTTCTTCAGGAGGTCGTGACACAAGGTGATATCAGAGTGAAGAAAATTCCTACAGCGGAAAATCCAGCAGACATGTTGACTAAGCCACTTCCGATCCTCAAGTTCAAGCATTGCTTGGGCTTGATTGGTGTTTGTAGTTTGTAATTACCCTTAGGGGTGTTGGAGGAAACGTCTTGAGGAGATTTGTGTTGAAGACTTGATGAAATTCAAGTCAAGGTGGAGATTTGTCGATTGGTGACTTGTTTTCACAAGTCTTACCGCAGCCCCATAGCGATATGGCATCCCATATTGTTGACTTGTGCTTTCTCTCACACGTCCATTTGGCTTCTCCATCTATTGAGCTTCTTCTAGAAGCTTTGAGAAAATGCCTTATTGTTTTTTTACTGAGCCATTTTGGTCATAAAAGAAGAAGAGAGGCATGAGCTTTATAGGAATAGAGAAAAGAATAAAAGCTTGCTTGAGAGAGAGACAGCTTGTGTTGCAAAGAGAAAAAAAGATACACCAATTTTCTTCATTTTGATCTCACTTTTGGAGTGCTAAAATGCTTAGAGAATTTTAGAGAATATTTTCTCTTTTGTATTTAATTCTCTTTTGCGTGAGATTGGGGTGTATTGGGGCTTTTGGGTTTGAATGGTTTTGTTTATACTACTCTTTGTACTCAACTTTTTGTTAGTGAATTTCTCCTGGATCGTCTCCGCCAGTGGATGTAGGCTTGTTAAGCCGAACCACTTAAATCTTGGTGTCTTGTGTGGTTGTGTTTATTTTTCTATTCTGCATTTTTCTACTTCTTTGGTGATCTTGAAATTTGCATTTGTCACAACAAGATTTGGGTGTATTCGGGTTTTGGGTCTGAGTGATTTTTTTTTCTACTATATTTTTGTACTCCATCTTTCATAGTGAATTTCTTCGTGATCGCCTCTGCTAGTGGACGTTCCTCACATTGAGGGAACCACTTAAATCTTGGTGTTATCTTGTGTGTAATTGTTCTCACTTTATTTAGCCGTAATTGTGATCGTGTGATTTTTGCACAACAAGTGGTATCAAAGCTTAGGTTCGAGAAATCAAATTGATGGCAAATATGACGAGTACCAAGTTTGAAGTGGAGAAGTTTAATGGGAAGAATAATTTCTCTCTTTGGCAGATAAGGATGAAGGATTTGTTGATTCAACAAGGAGTTCACAAGGCGTTATTGGGAAAGGCGAAGAAACCCGAGAAGATGGAGAATGATGTTTGGAAAGAGATGGATGCGAAGGCTGCCAGTGCAATCCATCTTAATTTGTCAGATGAAGTCATTCATAATGTGATTGATGAAGAAAAGGCAGAATCAATTTGGCAGAAATTGGAGAGTTTGTATATGGCGAAGAATTTGACAGAATAAGTCATGCGTGAAGAAGCAAAACTATATGGTTTACTGAGATGGAGGAAAATACAGATCTGCTTCGAGCACCTCAACAAGTTCAACATGTTGAATACAGCTTGTTGAATTTTGCGGTGAAGATTGGAGAAGAAGATAAGCGATACTTCTGGCATCGCTTCCCTTCTTATGATCACCGGTTACAACATTGTTATATGGGAAAGAGACTCGCATTTGAAAAGGTAATGGATCTCTCTTGTCACATAAGACGCGAAGAAAACTCGCAATGATTAGGCCGATGGACTTGTGGCACGGTTTGAGCCAAAGCACGAAGAGATAAGTTTAAGGAAGAATGGCAGAGGTAAGCAGTATCGGTCTATGTCATAATCGGCACAGAGTGGAGAATCTCGGTTAGATGCAAAAGATATGGAGTGCTATTATTGTTATAAGAAAGGGGACTACAGAAAATTTTGCAGGCTGATGAAACAAGATCTTGAAGATAAGAAGAGACAAGGTTACGGAGATTCGACCGGTGGGCGATGGTGAGTCTGATGACAGTGAGGTTAGCGCTGATGTTCTTTCAGTTTCCTCAGGTAAAAATTCTCTCATAGACTCTTGGGTTTTGGATTCTGCTTGTTCATATCATATGTGTCTGAATAGGCAGTGGTTCGACACATTTAAATCATGTAATGCAGATGCAGTTAATGGGCAATGATGCTAGGTGTAAGGCCATTCAACTAGGTACCATAAAAGTCGATGTTTGATGGGATTGTCAGGATACTCACTAATGTTAGATATGTTCCCGACCTTAAGAAAAATTTGATCTCATTAGGCACATTAGATTCTTTGGGCTATGGTTATTCAGCCAAAGATGGAGTTATGAAAAAAACTAAAGGTGCTATGGTGATAATGAAAGGCAAGAAAATTGGCAATTTGTATAAGTTACTCGGGGACACAGTTACAGGTGGAGCTGCATTGTCCACCTCGACAGAACCAAATGATGATAACACAGTTTTATGGCATATGCGGCTTGGTCATTTAGGCGAGCGTAGTATGTTTGAGCTTCACAAGAGGAATTTGTTAAAAGGTGTGAAGTCATGTAAATTGGGTTTTGCAAGTACTGTCTATATGGGAAGCAACGTAGAGTCAGCTTTAAAGTGGCATCTCATACTAGCAAAGGTGTTTTTGACTATGTTCACTCTGATGTTTGGGGACCAGTGGCGGTGCCATCAAATGGATGTGTACATTATTTTGTTAGTTTTATTGATGATTTCTCAAGAAAGGTCTAGGTATATTTTATGAAGCACAAGTTAGAGGTTTTCACTATCTTCAAGCAGTGGAAGGCGCAGGTGGAAAATCAGACTGGAAGAAGAGTAAAGTATCTAAGATCCGACAATAGGTTAGAATACAAAGACACTGCATTCTTGGAATTCTGCAAAACAGAAGGCATTACTCGTCACTTCACAGTGAGAGGGACTCCACAGCAAAACGGAGTTGCTGAAAGGATGAACAGAACATTGTTGGAAAAGGCGAGATGTATGAGGTTAAGTGCAGGATTGCCAAAGAGTTTCTGGGCTGAGGTAGTTAATTATGCATGCTTCGTCACCAACCGATCTCCAGCCTCTGGGATTGACTTCAAGATTCCAGAGGAAGTATGGTCAGGTAAACTGGTTGATTATTCTATGTTGAGAATATTTGGTTATCCGACATACGTTCATGTGCAGAGTGGAGAACGATCGAGATTAGATTCAAAGTCAAGAAAATGTATTTGTCTTGGTTTGGAATCTGGTGTTAAAGGCTATAGGCTCGGGATCCAGTCTCAAAGAAGAAGATTGTTAGCGAGACGTGGTATTTGATGAGGCTTATATGTTAAGAAAGGGTGAGAGTGAAGCATCGACTAAGAGCCGAAAGGGAAACAGTCGTGGAGGTGGAGCTTGATGAACAATGTTCATTCAAGGACATATATGATGACGAAGAATTGTCAAGAGATTCAGAGCACCGAGAAGAGCCTTATTCTTTAGCAAGAGGCGAAAGAAACGCGGATCGAAAAGCACCATGAGGTATGGATTTGAGGAACAGCTAGTAGTGGAGTCTCATCATCTGCTTAGAATGGCATGCCGATGTGAGGTGGAGTTACTACTGAAGGTAAAGCTTGGGAATCGGCTGCATTGCTCAAGGCAAAGAAGGCTAAAGGGTGGAGATGGGTCTACGTAAAGAAAGGGTCAACAGAGAAAGTTGTGGCCAAGAGGACTGGCAGAGAAGCATGCTAGTCCTGTCTAAACCAGTCCTATGCTCAAGTTCAAGAGGGGCTTGGACTTGAGTGTCACTTGTGGAATGTGATAGCCCTTAGGGGCTTGGGCGGAGGCATCAGAAGGAGATTCGTTTTGTTACGACTTGATGGGTTTCAAGTCAAGGTGGAGATTGTTGACGTAGGTGTCTTTTACCCATCAAGTAGGTGGGACCCAATGTGTTACTTTATTGGTTTTACAATCACGTGTGTGGCTTGGATTACTTTTAGGTTTTGAAGTCCTAGTAGGACTTGTATTGGCCAGCCGAATTCACCTATATATATAAGGACATGCTTCCTTTGTTCATTCATGCACAAACAGGAGCACCGCACTACAAGAGAGAAATAAGCCGCAAGGTTTCTTCTTGGTTTTGAGTGATCAAATCAAGAGAGAAAATTGAGGGAGCTGCTTGTGAGTTGAGGTGCTGAGAGATAGGGGTTCTGTTTTCTTTCTTCTTGGCAACATAGAGTAGCAAGAGAGAAAGAAATAGAAGCCTTGTGCCAGTGAGAGAAAAATAGAAGAGACCAACCGCCATCGTATCCTAGCAAAAGAAGAAGAGTTAGTATTCCTGTCTTTTGTTTTTTCCTTTTGTGAATAATCTTTATTGTGTGATAGTGAGATTTGGGTGTATTGGGGTTTTGGGTCTGAGTGATTTTTTTTTTCTACTATATTTTTGTACTCCATCTTTCGTAGTGAATTTCTTCGTGATCGCCTCTGCCAGTGGATGTACCTCACATTGAGGGAACCACTTAAATCTTGGTGTTATCTTGTGTGTGATTGTTCTCACTTTATTTAGCCGTAATTGTGATCGTGTGTTTTTGCACAACATTCTTCTCTTCCACCTTTTATTTTTGTTATGTAGTTTATATTTTAATTGGGGCTAGATTGAAGCCCTAGTCATGTCTTTTTAGGATTGCAATATTGGCGCCTTTGCTACAATTATATTTTGATGTATTTAACTTGACTCATTCCTATTATCTTTAATTCATCATATGTGTTTGCCTGATCAACATATGCATGTGGTATAGACTAGTTAATTAAATCAATTTGGATGATCGAGTCCTGGGTTTAATAAGAGTAACAAAAGAAATCTACACAGGGTTCTTGGGTTAATCAACATAGGGAACCGGGAATAGACACCCATGCCCTAGGCCTCATGTGTTTGTCGATTTCCATAGATTTATGCTTTCTTAAAGAACAACTTAGTAGACACCCATGCTTAATCCTTTGAGAAAGAAAAGAATTAGAGTAGACACCCATGCCTAATTCATTGCTTAGAGAGATCAATAGCTTAAGGAGTAGACGCCCATACCCTTAGGTTAGTAAATATTAAATATACCGGTATAATTGGCGCATTGGCATATTGTTATCTTAATTAGTCTAATTAGTGGTGGATATCAAAACCCTAATCCTTTTTAGTTTTAGTTTATCTTTTATTTTATTTCTTTATATTAAATTGAATCGTGACAATTGAATTTTATCTTTTAATTAAATAGGATTCAATCGTGACAATTGAATTTTATCTTTTAATTAAATAGGAAATTACTTCTAAAAATAATTTAGCAATCCTCGTAGGAATGGTCTCGTATTTGTTCGCTATACTATCGCTTGATCTTGTGCGCTATGAGTAAAACAAACCAAGTATTTGCCTATTAATTTAGGTGGGTATTTAACACAACATCACCGTCGACGAATCAACCAAATTCAAAAGATCACCATTGATATGGGTAATGAATGGAAGAAATCGGAAGATGTGAACAAAGCTTTTATTCAATTTTATCAAGCACTCTTCATGATTGGGAGGTGTCGAGGTAGAGGAGAGTCCGATGGGGTTGGAGGTGAAAATGACTAAGGAGATGAACTCCAATCTTCTCAAGGCTTTCAACTCGGCTAAAGTGGACTTAGCTCTGAAGCAGATGCATCCCTTGAAGTCACTCGGTCTGGATGGTATGTCGGCTTTTTTCTATCAACATTCATGGGTCATGGTACGTGATGAGGTTAGCATGGTTGTGCTTGACTTTTTGAATAATGGGGTTTTTTATTCTTCTATTAATGACACTTTCATTACTTTAATCTCTAAGATTAAGAATCCCACCGTATCATCAGTATAGGCCAATCGACTTGTGCAATGTTATTTACAAGTTGATTGCCAAGGTTCTCGAATAGATTAAAGAAGGTTTTGTCACATATCGTTGTTGTGCAAAAATCTACCTAAATTAATAGGTAAATAATTGTACGTTTTACCTGCAAGTGCACAAGGTCAACATGGTAGTATAGGGTGCAAGTACAGGATCATTCCCACGAGGATTGCTGAATTTATGTTTAAAAATAAATTCCTTAAGCAAAAGCAAACTAAAATTGATTGTTGATGAGATGATAATAAAGGGTAGGGCTTTGATATCCGCCACTAATTATGTTAAACTAGTATATGAATATGCCAATGCTTTGATCAAGTTATGCATATTTAATATTTGCCAACCTAAGGGTTAAACCCTAACTCCTTAAGCTATTGATTTCCCTAAGCAACAAATTAGGCACTTGGTCCATGCTCTAACTCTTTTCTTTCCTAAAGGATTTAGCATGGTCTATACTAAGTTGTTCTTTAGAAAAGCATATGTTCTATGGAAATCGACAAACACACAAGGCCTAGGGCATGGATACATACTCCGATTCCTATGTTGATTAACCCAAGAATCCAAAGTGTGGATATCTCTTGTTATTTATGTTAAACCCAGACTCGGTCATCCAAATTGATCTAACTAACAAGTCCATACTACATGCACATGTTGATCGTGCATACACATATGAGGAATTCATGTAAATAGGTATTAATAAAGTTAAATAGTACAACATGATCATCACAAGGTGCCAATATTGAAATATTAATTTAACATAACTAGGGCTTCAATCTAGCCTTACTAAGTAAATTAGCTACACATATAATTGATGTTAAACATCTTCATAAAATAAAAACAAGGAAAAGAATAAACCCGGGACTTGAACTTGAGAGCTCCTATCCTTCTCTTCCTCCAAGCCTCCCTATTCTAAAAGCTTAGGAGTCTATTTATAGGCTTTAGAAGTCCTTGAAAAGTAGTAAACCCTAGGGTTTTCGCAGGTTTCAGTCCTATTACAATTTGGAGTTGGAAAACCCTAATATGGAAATAGGGACATTGTAGCCGCCACTTGGGATGTCTCTGCGCGCACGGCACGCTTAATCGCAGCTCGCGTGCGCTCAATCGCACGCCTGCGATCGATGCCTCTTTGGCCGCACTTGATCACCCCGGCCCGGCTCGTGCGGTGTCTTCTCGATGTTGCGCCGATCGCAGTACTCTACGATTGATTGCAAGATTAGGAGTTCCAAATTTCCATCTTCTCCTTTTTGAGCCCAAATTTCCTAGTTTTACTTCATTTTCTTCCAAAAGCCTGTAAAATCATGAAAAACACAAAAAAGAAGTAAAATGGCCTAATTAACCAAAACCAAAGGATTAAAACATGTAAGATAAGGGCTGAAAATATGAATATTTTAGCACCTATCAATCGTTTCCCCCAATCAAAGTAATTTCATCCTAGGGAGACTCATAATGGATAATATTTTGGTGGCATTTGAGGAACTTCATACGATGGATACCCTGATGAAGAGGAGGAAGGGATTCATGGCACTCATGCTCGATATGAGCAAGGCATACGATCGAGTTGAATGGAGCTTCCTGGAGTATATTATGCTTGGATTTACAGGGAGATGGGTTAACTTATTGATAACTTGTTGGTGTACGGTCTCTTACTCAATCCTGAATAATGGGCAACCGAATGAGAAGATTACCCCATCTAGAGAGATTAGACAAGGAGACCCACACCTCCTTATTTCTTCATTTTATGTGCCAAAGGCCTAAGTACATTACTTCGGAGGGGGGAGGGACAAGATAGAATATCAAGGCTGCCCATAACAAAGAGAGGAACTAAAATCAACCATTTATTTTTTTGCAGATGATAGCTCGCTCTTTTGCATGGCCAATATTGTGGAATGGGTGCGAATTCAAGAGGTGCTGGAGAAGTATGAAAAAACATTGGGGTAGAAATTGACTGTGAGAAGACTTCCATTTTCTTCACCAAACATAAAGATGGAGGTTAAGACACTCATCATGGCCGTCAGGGGTGAGTCTCACAGCGAGGTATGAGATATATTTAGGCTTGCCAGCCCTAATTGGGAGGTCGAGAGTGAGCTCCTCTATAGCACTAAAGGGAAAGATATGGGATAGAATGAATGGGTGGAGGGAAATTTTCCTGTCTCAAGTAGGAAAGGAAGTTCTCTTGAAGGCTATAGTTCGACGATTCCCAACTACACAATGAGTGTTTTCCTATTACCAAAAGGATTATATAGGGATATAAGCTCGATGATGTCTAAATTCTGTGGGGACATAAGGAGAATGTCTCTCAGACATGTGAATGAGTTGGAGTAGAATGCGCAGGGCAAAGGAGTAGGGCGGCTTAGGGTTTAAAGACCTTGAGATGTTTAATCTAGCCCTCCTAGCAAAACAAGGTTGAAATCGCTCAAAACCCGATAGATTGGCCACAACAATCTTCCGTGAAAAATACTACGCAAATGGAACATTTCTTGAATCCAACTTAGGGAGTAGGCCTTTTTACACTTGGAGGAGTATATGGAAAGCCAAGTCTTTTCTCCATGAGGGACTAGTGTGGAGAGTGGCCAGTCCTTTCGCATTTGGGATGACAAGTGGTTACCCAAACTTGTGGTGCTTGAAGCCCAGGCTCATGGGCGTGTTCTAGAAAGAGATGCGAGGGTGAATGAGTTCTTAGACCTTGAAACCAATTGGTGGAGCATGGATTTGGTGCAAAATGTTTTTAATGAAGATGATGCAATCGAAATCTACGGCATGGCGGTGTGTCCTCGGACCCGGCGTGACCAAATAGTATGGGCGGGTGCTAAAAATGGAAAATTCTCCATGCATAGTGCATACCACATGGTGAAAGAGCAAGGTTTGAGGGACGAAGGGAGTTCCTCCAACCAGCAGGTGATGGAATCACTATGGAAGGAGATTTGGAACATCAAGGGGGTAAGGGTGGTGAAGACTTTCCTATGGTAGGCTTGTAACGACACTTTACCAATGAAGGAGAGATTACTCAAATGACATATTACGACAGATCCTCTATGTCCTATCTGTGATATGGAAACTGAAACTCTAGGACACATTCTTGGAGCTGTCTGTCGGCAAAGATGTGTGGATAGAATGTGCTCCCTAGATTTAGAAGAGCACAACTGATGATGTTGAGTTCATCCATATCATTGAGAAGTTGCTAGAGAGACTTGATGCGGACCAAATGCACCTTGTGGCTACGGTAACTAGGCAAATATGGTTGAGGAGGAACGTGGTCATCTTTGGCGGTGATTTTCTGGACCCATCCTTGCTCCTTCGATGAGCCACGAAACAAGTTGAAGCATATGTTAAAGCATCATAAAGGAAGAATGGAAGGGAAGAGATCCCCAAGCCATCTCCCACAGTAGTATGGCAAAAACCTTGTCCTGGGTGAATAAAAATTAACTGGGATGCAGCTTTGACATCTACCAGAATATGATGGGTTTAAGAGTCATAGTCCATGACCATGAAGGGAGTCCATGAGCAATGTTCTATGCCAGCAAGGGACATATGTTTGACCCGACTATGGCTGAGGCATTATTAGCGTGGAAAGCGGTGGGCCTTGCAATGTAACTAGGTCTTCGTAGCATTGTATTGGAAGGGGATGCGATGACAATAGTCCAAGCCTTGATGAGGGAGGAAGATTGCTGGAGCCTACGCGGACAAGTGGTGAATGATGCAAGGCCCAAATTGCAAAAGCTTCCAGGAGTGGGAGGTGCAGCATGTTAGCCAAAATGTAAATGGAGGTGCACATCACTTAGCAAAAATGGCGTTGGGTGAGGATAGGTTGTGGAGGGAAGACTTCCTTTACTTATGCATGAGTCAGAACAGTTGTTTGTTGCTTTCTGAGTTATTGAATGATTAGAACCAATTCAAAAAAGAAAAGAAAAAGAAATCGTTTCACCGCTATTAAACATATATGCACCCAATTGTCAAACTGTTAGAAAGTTTTGGCCTATTTAACAATGTTGGTAACCCTAAAACTAATTAAAATTTTAAATTTTGGTTCTTAGGAGGTAATGCTATTCTTTTAGAACATTTAATAGTTTTTTCTTTAGTGGTGTGGCTTATTGTTGTCAAGGCTTTGACATTATCATCAACGGGTTGTGGTTCAATGGCTCAAAGAAGTTCTCAAGTGGTCAAGGTATGTACTAGGCGTGGGTTCGGATCTCTGTAATGGAGAATCCCCACATATGCCCGATTAGTATTAGCCACCTTGGATTTTCGCACGTTCGTGGGGCTAGGTCGCTATGCCTCACGGACTTGAGAGAGCACCGCAGCTCCCACCGCTCACGCCCCTCCGTATGGCTCCCGAGGTAGGTGCTACTATGGTCACGCCTAAGTAGAATAGCCACAATTTATCTCCTCGGCCTACCATTTTTTATTAGAAAAAAAAAGGCTTTGATAGTTCTTTTGAAAGACTACATTATCATCTAAGTTTTTTTAAAAAAAAAAATTATGTACAAAATTGGTACGTGAAAAGAATAAGAAAAAATTATAAATAATAAAAATGAAAAGAAGTAAAATGAAAGGTTATAGAAAGATGTATTAAATTCAAAGATCTCTTGTTTTTATGGTGGGGTGATGGTTGGGTGGATCAAATTGAACAAACATTAAGGGAAAAGTCTACATACCTCTATCAAACTACCATTCAATTAACAATGTTCATCTCAAATTTTCAATTAAGACAATATCCTCCCAAACTACCAAAATTGTCAATATCTTTTCAATAACGAAAACACTTAAAAATACTAAAAATAATATTTTTTTAAAAAAAAATCAGGTGTGGATATTTATTTATTTATTTATTTTTATTTTTATTTTTTCGAATTTGAGAAATTACGCTTTACCCCTTGAAGTGCACAATTTTTTTATTCTGTCTTCAATGTTTAAAAATTGACAATGTATCCCAACAAAGTTTATTTTTTCATTTTTTTAAAAAAGAAAGAAAAATAAAGACATTTTAGGCTTTTCCAAGGCCGCTCAATGGCTAGGCCATTGAGGCGGTCGCCTAGAGCCCCTAGTTAATAAGGCCCAAAATTTTTTAAAGGCCCAAAAAATTTTTAATAAGACCTAAAAATTTTTAATTTTATTTTAACTTAAGGCCTAGTTTTTTTTTTTTTTTAAATAAGGCCCAAAATTTTTCCCGTAAAAATTTGAAGCCTCTAAAATAAGGCCCTAATATAATAAGCTCATTGTAAAATAAGACCAATTAACCTAAAAACAAATATGCCACATCAATTTTTTGGGCAACTAGTTAAAAGTTAAACTTAAAAGTCATGAAACAACAATGAGAATGAAAATAACAATATTATTATAAAAATATAATTATATTATTAAAATAAATATTATTTAACTAATATTTAAATATTAAAAAAATAAGGTCCAACTTCAAAATTTCACCTAAGGCCCCAAATACATTGAGCGGCCCTAGGCTTTTCATATCCTTAAAACTCACATGTAACACACATGGCCTGCCTATTGTAAACAGTCGACCCTAATAAACACCTTTCTTGTAGTGGTTCTGTTGATCTTCACCTTTCAAACACACAACATAGCTCGGCATCGCATATAGATTTAGTGATTTCGTCTTGCTGAATATGCTAACGAAACATAAACTTAATTTCCTCTTTGATAATTTCGTGATAGACCATTGAGTACTTACTTCACATAATTCCGACTAAATACTTACAAGCCACCATAAAAATAAAAATAAAAAAGTTACAAGCCATCATAAAAAAATTAGTTCCAACATATATAAAACGTAGCATCATATGAGTAATACCTAAAACAACTTATCAGCACACGTCTCTATAACAAAAACATTAATTCTTTGAAATAAGAGAAGTCATGAGCGTTGATCATATACAACATAGAGATATAAGAAAATATCCCTGTACGAATACAATCACATAAATAATAAAAAGAGGCTTTATTTAACTCCTTGAATTTTTATCGCTTACAATTACTTCCTTAAAGTTTAAAAACTTTCAATTTAGTAGATCTAAATCTAAAAGCTTGCAATATTGTTACTCATCCGTTATGATTTTTTGTTAAATCCTAATGGAGGTCTTAGAAATTTTCAAAATAGTACTCCTTTTATTTATTAAAAAAAAATAAATTATTTCATTATAGGGCATTTTGTAATTTTACAAATTTTACATGAGTACAAAGGTCCTATCACTCATTTGTCATGCTAGCGCTTGAATTCTCTCCCTTTGCGGTCTAAAAAGTTCGATATACTAAATTAAGTGTTTTTGAACTTTAAAAGGTAATGCAAAAGCGAAGAAAATTGAGAATGATTAAGTAAAGTTTTTCTATTAAAAAAATATTCTAATATTTAAAGGGATCCAATGAATTTTCTACTACAGTAAGAACAACTTCTAGAGGTTGAGGGGGGGTATTTGACCCCTTTCGACCCCCTCTCCATTGGTACCCGTGCCATTTATCTTTATTAATTGTTTTGATTATTTTCAATGAATATGCTCAACAACATCTTAGTTTTATATCTTAGAAAAGATTTGGTACCCTAACATTTTTCATGTGTTTATAAGTACCATGTAATCTTGCAAAACCTGCATTGTGAATGTTCTCTTACACACCTTCTGCATATATCTACATGCACCAATTTTGATTTATCTTAGGCCAAAGTGTCACCTTCTGTATGCCAAAACAATAATAACAAATAATGCAGCAAAAGAACAATTAGAAACACACATGTAAACACACACAAAAAAAAAAAATAAAAAAATTAAAAAAATAAAGACAAAATTCTACTTGCTGCACATATGTATAGGTCATGAGATAAATTAGTTCATCCAACATCTTAGAATGCATCCAAGTGTCATGATTTTTCTCCACAAGTTGTAATTAAAACATTTGGGTTTTTTCTTTTTCATTTTTTAAATAAAATCTTTTAGCGCCATTCTATTGGTGTTGGCGTGACATCATATATCTAACATAATTCATCAAATGTTTTAATGAAATTTGACTCTAAGAATTAAATATATATTTTTTTTGGCATATCACAATGATCTCTAAGTTCACTTTCATACCACATGGAGTGATTTGTTATTTATGCCAACCACATGATCTGATTTTGTATCTATCCCTATTTCTTATTGTTAAATCATCACTTTTCTCATAAGTTTAAGTCGATAAAAATAGATAAATTTAATCACTTAATTATTACTTTAACATTCACCCTCATGTGCGGGCTCACACTCCCTTTTAATAAGTGAGGCCCAACACGCAATCACTACAAGCAATATGGTCTTTAGCGACCAAATAAATAGCGGCGACTTTTCGAAGTCGCCGCTAATGATCCCTCATTAGCGGCGACATTCGAGTCATCGCTAATAGTAGCCACTAAAAACGAAAAATATATTATTTAGCAGCAACAACAATAGCGTTACTATGAGTCGCCGCTATTGACCATCATTAGCGCGACCCCTATTGAACATCAATAGCGGTGATAATACGATTCAATCAACGCGACCATCAAGTCGCCACTAATGATGGTCAATAGCGCGACTTTACGCTGCCGCTATTGAGTGAGAAAAAGTAATTAAAAATTTAAAGCTCATTAGCGCCACCATAAGGATGCCGCTATTGAGGGTGAATAGCGGCGACTTTTAGGAGTCGCCATCGATGAGTGGTCAATAGCGACTACTTTCGGTCGCCGCTATTGAGTGAGAAAAGTAATTAAAAAATTTAAAAGCTTATTAGCGGCGACCATAAGGTCGCCGCTATTGACTCTCAATAGCAGCGACAACTTAAAGTCACCGCGATGAGTGGTCAATAGCGCGCGTCTTTAGGGTTGCCGCTATTGAGTGAGAAAAATAATTTAAAAATTTAAAAGCTAATTAGCAAATAGCGCGACTCTTGAGAGTCGCCGATGAGTGGTCAATAGCGCCACCTTATTGTCGCCGCTATTGAGTGAGAAAAAATAATTTTTAAAAAAGACTAAAAAACTCATTAGCGACGACCATAGGGTCGCAGCTAATGAGGGTCAACAGCGGCGACTTTCTTGAGTCGCCGTTGATAAGTGGTCAATGGCGGCGACTCTTGACGGTCGCCGCTGATGAGTGGTCAATAGCGGTGACCTTATTGTCGCCGCTATTGAGTGAGAAAAAATAATTTTTTAAAAAAACTAAAAAACTCATTAGCGGCAACCATAGAGTCGCCGCTAATGAGGGTCAATAGTGGCGACTCCCTTGAGTCGCCGCTGATAAGTGGCCAATAGCGACGACTTTAGGGTCGCTGCTATTGACCCCTGAAAAAAAAAAAAAAAAAGAATAAATAAATAAATATTGGGGCGATGCTATTGAGTCTACATATATAATAGAAAAAAATTATTTCCCAAAAATTCACCTCTGATAATATGTCATTATTTCTTTTATATTAATTATTGGTGAATTTTTTCTATTTTTCTATTCTTATTTTATATAAAAATAAATATTTATTTTTTCTTTTAAGTAAAACAAATTTTCCGATTAAATTAAAATGCTTGGAAAAATTAATTTTTATATATTATTATTGAAGTTTTCTATTTCTTATTCTTATTTAAATGTTTGATTGATCATGATAGGATCAAATGTTCGATCAAAAATCGATCAATCATAGTGAATTAGTTCGATTGATCGTGATAGGATCAAATGTTCGATCAAACATCCGATCGATCCTAATGAATTAGTTCGATTAATCATGATAGATCAAATTTCCGATCGATCCTGGTGAATTAGTTCGATTGATCGTGATATAATCAAATGATTGATCAAACATCTGATAGATCCTACTGAATTAATTCGATTGATCGGATCATGATAGGATCAAATGTTCGATCAAACATCCAATCGATCTTATTGAATTAGTTCGATTGAACGTGATAGGATCAAACATCCAACCAATCCTAATAAATTAGTTCGATTGGTCATGATAGATCAAACATCCGATCGATCCTAATGAATTAGTTCGATTGATCATGATATGATCAAATAATCGATTGAATATCCGATGGATCTTATGAATTAATTCGATTTATCATGATAGGATCAAACGATCTATCAAACATCCGATCGATCCTATTGAATTAATTCTATTGATCGTGATAGGATCAAATGATCGATCAAACATTTGATTGATCCTAATGAATTAGTTCGATTGATCGTGATAGGATCAAATGATCGATCAAACATTCGATCGATCATAATGAATTAGTTCGATTGATCATGATAGGATCAAATGTTCGATTGAACATTTGATCGATCCTAGTAAATTAGTTCGATTGGTCTTGATAGGATCAAATGATCGATCGAACATCCGATCAATCTTAATGAATTAGTTCGATTGATCAAATGATTGATCGAACATCCGATCGATCCTAATAAATTAGTTCGATTGATCGTGATATGATCAAATGTTCGATCAAACATCCAATCGATCCTAGTGAATTAATTCGATTTATATATCATTATTGAAATTTTCTATTTTTGATTCTTATTTAAATGTGAAGATAAGAGCAAATGTATATATATAATTTCCTATATTTTTGTGTATATGAACATCCGATCGATCCTAGTGAATTAGTTTGATTGATCGTTATTTTTATTTTAATTATTGGTGATTTTTTTTTTTTTTAATTTAAGCTATTAATAAAGTATAAAAAAAATATCTTTTGTATTTTTCCTTGAAAATGACTTTTATACCCTTATAAATGTTATAAAATTTCAAGTTGACCCTACATTTTAAATTAAAATTATTTTTTAAAAATTAAAGTAATTAGCGGCGACAAAAGTAGCCGCTATTGAGTGCGAAGGATAAAGCGCCAACTAGTGGCGCGGTTTCTAAAATTTTCAAACAAAAATTTCATAAACCGCGTCTTTTTTTCCCCAACCCTCAAAACACCAAAATCCCTAACACCCCCTCTCACTCACCTCCCTCATCACTCTCCCTCTCTCGATCTCTCCCTCAAAAACACCCCCCTCTCACTCGATCTCTCTCCCGCCGCTCACCTCTCTCTCACTCCGCGAGGTCTTTGATCGCCACCGCGGTTGTCTCTTCGCTCTCTCTCTCTCTCTCAGTTTAGTTTATTTGCGTTTGAAGGCTGACATATTCTCTGTGATTGTGTAGGCACAGAGTGATTGTATGCAATAGGCCAATACCAGGTTCATCGATAAGCCCCTCCTCTCATGGTCCGCTTCCGATGTCGAAGAGTTCATTGCTTCAGACCCTGTTCACGGACCCACTGTAACTCTCACTCTGTCTTGCTCTTTTTTATTTTGGGATTTTACATTTCGGTTTGTCTTTGATTTGGTGTTTTGTTTCACTTTGTGGATCCGTTTTTTTTTTTCTTCCGCTATTCATCTATTTTGTTGGTTATTTAGATTGTTTTTGCATTTTTTTTTAATTATATCTTATTTATTTTGGCTCTAAGTAGAGAAAATTCTTGTGTGTTGGTCTTATTTTTGTTTTTTTCCTCTTCATTTGTTGCTTTACATTTTTTCCCCCTGTTATACGTCCTTTTCCATAACTGATGGTGATAGATAGCTTTGTATACATCTAGTGATCTTTATTGGTATTTTGTGGGAGATGTTTATTTTGGTCTTTTCTCTATTCTTTCTCATTTGTAGAGGGTTTTGGTTATTTAGTTGATTATATAATAAGAAGAGTTAGTATGAAAATTACTTATTTCTGGCTTTTGTTTCATTTTACATTTTGGCTTATAATGAGTGGTATATCTGGTTCTGATGTTGCTCCTAGTATCTAAATGGCTTTTGACTCATGTTATCTTGACTTGTTTGTAGTTAGTGCCCAGTCAGGTTTAAGTATTAATATTTTGACTCATGTTATCCGTGGGATACGTGTTTGTAGTTCATTCCAAAATATGCCTTTAGGTATCATAAACTAGGTTTATTTTGTGAAATAATATGCTTGGAGAAATTTTTAGTTTGGGTTGTGTATCTGCTATGGTTATCTTGCATTTGCTGAACTCTATGGAAGGTTAATTGTGAGGATGTTGAATCTACTCATGGATATGTGGAAGGTTGTGTGTGTTAATTTAAATTGCTGCATTTTGTTTGGCATATGGTTTGAGTTGTCCCTTTCTGTTTTCCTTGAGCAGATGCCTTCTTTGTTAGTGGTGAGCTTCTTTTACATTGCTTTGTCCTTTTTTTTTTTTGAAAGTTGTTTACATGTTAGGAATTTGCTTTTGGTTTTAAGATTTGTTGTTGAATGCTGTGGGATTTGCTTCCCGAGTTCTAAAATTTGCTTATCCAATCTCAAGTTGATGGACAAGGCTTGATTGAAAAATGACCATCGTAGTGATAACCTTTGGATAATAATATACACATTTGGATTATTATTAAAGTTTTTGTTCATCTGCTTGTAGCTAGTTTCTATACATTTCCAAACACTAGCTGTCGGTATTAATGTTGTTCTATAGTGTAGTGTGGTGTAGTTTAATGTATTTTCATTAGATTTGGTTCTTTTATGTCCCTATTGTAGGAAGCTGAGCTCGCTAGAGAGAAGACAAATTTGACACAAGCTGGACAGGCCTCATATTTGTGCTGTGAACATGTGCCTTACAGAGTATGGTTTGAAGGGCCCGCAGCAGGGGAATCTTTTTGCAGACTACTTAATTAATCTTAATAACTACCAAGTGTTAGTAGGATAAGAAGCTTTTGTTCTATGTTTCTAGTGAAATTCTTCTTTGTTGACACTTATTTTGTGCATCTGTACTTGTATAGCTTGTTTTCTTTAGGTATAGTAGGACTTGGAGAAAATAGAAATTCAAAATACAAAAACTTTCTAGACCTGTCACAAAAAAACAATTGAGATTATAATGTGATCTCCTGCACAGTTTTTATTTTCAGATTTTAAATTTTCCTTTTCAATAGTTATGTGAGCATAATATATGTTTGCACTTACACTTTTAATTTAATGTAAATCATATTTTACTCAAATAAGGTGTGAAAATACTTGTATGATGTAAGCATTTAACGGTAAGTTTGGCCTATAACTACTATATATCTATATAATAAAATCCAAAATTAATTAATTAATATTATTATTATTATTATTATTATTATTATTATTTTTTAATTTTCTCATATCATTAGTGGCAACCTTAAAGTCGCCGCTAATGGTTTATTTTTTAATTTTTTTTATATCATTAGCGGCGACCTTAAAGTCGCCGCTAATGACATATCATTAGCGGCGACCACAGAGTCGCCGCTAATGACATATCATTAGCGGTGACCACAGAGTCGCCGCTAATGATATACCAATAGCGGCGACCCTAGGATTATTTCGAACGTATTTTTGCAGCAACAAAAAAGTCATTAGCGGCGACTCAAAGTCGTTGTTAATGAGGGGTAATTAGCGGCGACCCTAAAAGTCGCTGCTAGTTGGCATCAGTGTCCAATTACTCGCAGCAACCAAAATAGCGGCCACTTGTCGCCGCTATTGATCAATAGCGGCCATTTTGGGTCATTAGCGGCGACTTTGAGTCGCCGCTAATGACCAAATTTTTTGTAGTGAATATTTTATTTAAATAGAGGGTGATTTCACGGAGTCAAGATTCGATTCCAAGATTTTTTGCTCTAATACCATGTTAAACTATTGGTTGTCTCAAAAGCTTAAACTTATGAAAAGAGTGGTTATTTAACACTTATACCACATGAGCCATTAAAGTCCAACCAAATACATAACTTAGAAAGTAAAATAAACAGGATAGATTTGTTTGGTTATAAAACAGTGCACCAACCAGAAAATACAGCACAAGCATATCGTAGTAACTAAAATAAACAGGATAGATTTATTTGGTAATACAACATTGCACCAAACAGCAAATACAGCCCAAGGATAATACGATCAATATCAATTGGTAGGCCTAGGAACCACTTGAAGTAATTCCGTTATAGCACGAACGTTTCCAAACATAGCGTTTAACTCTCGATCCATTTCTGCCAAATGCGCCATCAACTGATTTTGCAATTACTCCTTGAATTTTTATTGATTTTGCAATTACTCCTTTAAAGTTCAATAACTTTAAATTTAGTATATTCAAATCTAAAAAGCTTGCAATATTGTTACCCATCCCCTCTGTTAAATCCTAGTGGAGGCCTTAGAAATTTTCAAAATACTCCTTTTATTATTAAAAAAATGATTTAATTATAGGCAATTTTGTTATTTTACAAATTTTACATGAGTATAAAAGTCATTTCACTCCTTCGTCACACTAGCGCTTGAACTCTCTCCCTTTGCGGTTTAAAAAGTTTGATATACTAAATTGAGAGTTTTGTAACCTTAAAAAGTAATTGCAAAAGCGATGAAAATTGAGAAGGATTAAGTGAAGTTTATGTAATAAAATATTGAAACACAATTGCAGCAATTAAATTAAGCATGCTAGTACAAGTAGTTTTAATTAATCTCTACCCTCTTCTTTGTCAAGAATTGATGGAAAGATAGTGCAAGAGACTCAAGAGAATGTGCGGCCAGCAGTTAAAAGAAAACATATAATAAAGATAGGACATTAAAATCCAACCAAATACATAACTTAGAAACTAAAATAAACAGGATAGATTTGTTTGGTTATAAAACAGTGTACCAAACAGCAAATACAGCACAACCATAACATCGAAAGTAAAATAAACAGGATAGATTTGTTTGGTTATAAAATAGTGCACCAAACAGAAAATACAGCACACGCATAACATAGAAACTAAAATAAACAGGATAGATTTGTTTGGTAATACAACAGTGCACCAAACAGCAAATACAGCACAAGTATAATACGATCATTATGGATTGGCAGACGCACTTGGAGGAACCACTTGAGGAAGCAATTCTGTTATAGCTTGCACGTTTGCGGACATAGCGTTTAACTGTCGATCCATTTCTGCCAAACTCGCTATCAACTGTTCACGCGTAAGCGCTGTTGCTACATTCAATAACAAATTAAGTTTAGCGTCATTTCTTTAGATAGTAAACATGACATATATATAGTAATAAAGATAAGACATTTAAATCCAACCAAATACATAACATAGAAACTAAAATAAACATGATAGATTTGTTTGGTTAATTATTAAACAGTGCACCAAACAGCAAATATTATGGCACAAGTAGTATAATTAATTCAATCTTCCCAAGTCTAATCCTCATCAGTGGTTGGTACCCATTGCATTTGGAGCCGATCCACGACGCAATTCCGCCACATTGTTAGTGAGTTCACCCATCTTAGTTTGCATGCCTGGCAACCAAGCATTTATCGCTTGAGCCTTTCGTTCCAAACGCACCCTCAACTCTGCTGGTACAACATTCAATAACAAATTAATGTTAGCGTCATTTCTTTAGACTCAAACCTTAAATGACATATCATAACAATTTATTAGCCAGATGATACACACACAAAAATTTGATGATATACGCAAACACAAGCACACAGATCCGAAGTCTCAATATGACAAATTAATAGCTGATGATTGGAAGGAAAAACCTATGTTACCTGATGTTGTACGGTGAACGGGCTTACGATGTGGAGGCATTTTTCCCTACAAGAATCAGTAAGCCTGATAAATTAGTCTAACACAAACGCCCAACATCACGATCGATCGAATGGTATGCACCAAAGAATGCTCAACAAATCAATGATATCTCTATAAATAAGTACATATATCAGCCAGTGAGGAGCTATATAGTCATCAATACATTAACTACGATTATATAGTTTATAAAATTAGAATATAATAAATATTGTCTATATACTCATCAACACATTAACTTCAAAGAATAATCAAAATATAAACATTTACAAAGATCATTTAGTCACTTTAATGTAAATTGAGAAAATACATATTTCAAAAATTTCAAGAAGTTCGATGGATGCGTTCCTTAATTTCTTTAAAAAATTAATATAATATATCTAGTTTACTTTTCTTTTCTCTTTTTTTTTTTTTTCATAGTATTCGTTCTCAATTATTAATATTCGTGTATAGAAAAAAATATTAAAAAGAAAAATAAAAATTTATTGTGATTTTGTAGAGAATTTTATTAAAAAGTTTAATACTTTTTTAGTGGCGTCATCCAAATAAGAAAAATATTTTAATATGAGGTTGTTGTGGCTTTGGGAAACGTATACTAGTACTATTATTTCACTTATTTGTCTTTTCAATTTTTAATTGTCGCTATTTAACAATGAGTAACGCTCTACACCCTGTTACAATTCCCACTTCGAAGAGGGGACCACGTATAAATCAGACTTTCTTTGTGGATAATAGTTTGCTTTTTTGCAGGGCTGGCCGAACACATTGGAATTGGTTGACTAAAATTCTCAATCAATATGAAATAGCTTCGGGGGAAAGGTTTAATAAAGGAGAAACATCTCTTTTCTTTAGTAGAAATAACACCGTGGAGACCCAACAACAAATCTTGAGGCTGTCAAGGATCCCTTCCACCCAATGATATGAGTCTTACTTGGGTTTACTGGCCCTTGTTGGCAAATCTTGATCACACCCCTTTAAGAGTATTAAGGATTGGGTTTGGAAATAATTGCAGGATTGGAAGTTGGAGGTTCTTTCACAGGCAGGCAAAGAAATGTTGCTCATGGCTATAATACAAGTCCTTCCGACATACAATATGAGCATTTTTCGACTCCCCAAAAGCTTATGTAATGAGATTAACTCACTTATGAAAAAGTTTCGGTGGGATCACCAAGAGAATGAAGCTCGGATTCACTGGATGAGCTAGATTAGGATGGTTATATCCAAGGAGAGAAGGGGAATGGGGTTTCAGGATCTTACTTGTTTCAACAAAGCCCTTTTTGCCAAATAGTGTTGGAGAATGTGGAAAACCCAAATAGCCTTATGGATTGGATTATGAACTCGAAGTATTTTTCGGGGTGTTCCATTTTAGAGGCAGAGTTGGGGTCTAAACCCTCTTTTGTTTGGAGGAGTATTCATGGAGCATGTGAAGTGATGAAGGAGGGTCAGATATGACGAATTGGAAATGGGTCTAGGGTTAAGATTTGGGGAGATAAATGGTTACCTACACCATCTACCTTCATTATCCAATCCCAACCAACAATTCTCCCAGCTGAGGCCACAGTAAGCGAATTAATTGATCCTGAAACCCACTGGTGGAACCTGAATCTGATAAAAAGCATATTCACCTTGGAAGAGGCGCATACGATCTCCTCTATTCTAGTGAGTGGCACAAACCAATCAGATGTTCTAATTTGGAGGGGAACGGAACGGGGTGACTTCTCGGTTAGGAGCGACTACCATCTTGTGAAGGAAAAAAAGGAATCTCAAAAGGCGAAATGTTCATCACGAAAAAATCAGAGCGATATATGGCGTCTTCTATGGAAACTACCTATACCAAATGTTGAGAAACTTTTTTTATGCAGGGCATGTCACAACATTATACCTACCAAAGAAAATTTGTAGAAGCTAAAGATTGTTACTGATCCTTTTTGCCCAATCTACAATGAAGAACCTGAAACTCCATTCCATGCATTGTAGGACTATCCTACTGCCAGGAATGTGTGGGAAGCAAGTATCATGACGTTCCAGAAGAGTGTAGTGGAGGGTTTGACTTCTTCAACGTTGCTGAGTTTTTTCCCAACAAATGTTATATGGAGAAAAGTGCTCTGTTTGTGGGACTGGCCGTAGCCACCCCCTTTTGCTGTTCTGGCCACCCCCATTTGGCCAGATTGGGGTTGGCGAGCCACCCCCATGGCCCATGGGAGTGGTTCGGCCACCCCCATTAAGGGGTGGCGAGGCACCCCCATATGGTCAAGGGGGTGGTTGAGCCACTTCCAAATGGCCGGTATGGGGGTGGTGAGCCACCCACATGGCCCATGGGGGTGGTTTGGCCACCCCCAAGGGGCCAAATGGGGATGGCCGAAACCACCCCCAAACCGATTGGAGGTGGCTCGGTGATGTGGATTGATGAGCCTCATCTACAAGTTCGTCTGCAACCATCCTAACAAACCTAAACTTGAGAGCCTCGTCTAAAGTCCTTGACCAGAGACCATCCGGATGCGTCTGTTATTTTCTAATTTTTGTCTTTAATTTCAGTGACCATCTGGACGGTGTTTTGTTTCATTGAACGGGCATCGTAGAATTATAGTTCGACTTAGTTTCGTATTATTATTAGGTTTAGGGTTTTGGGGCGTATATATACATGTTTTACAGACCCTATAAGCATCTTTTGATATTATTTGAGTTTTGTTTAATAAAATTACTCATAGTTGAGTTTCATCATGATTTTCTTTCAAACCATAGAGAGTATCTAGCGTTTAGAGAAGATTTCTTAGATCCTTTGATCGTGTCAAGATCTAGAAATATCTATCAATTCTTTATTGCTGGTAATCTTTGCAGCCCACAAAGTCACACTGCATCAGTTAGTATCAGAGCCCAAGTTACTTTCTATGAATTCAGATGGGCAACCATTGTGCAGACATGAACAAATTGGACGGGCACACGGAAGCAGGACATAAGGAGAAACCAATGATTCGTTCGCGACACATGGATGATGGTTTGAGTGGTCGTGCTCGCCAACCAAGACAGTGGTACACGAAGGCGGAAGGCAAAGTTATCGTTGAGAATGAACCTATCAATCCTTTTACAAGGCGCAGAGTGCAACGAAAATTTCGTACGGCACAAGCTCATGATATTCCACGGGAAGCAGGCATCAAGCTCGACACTTTGAACTTCCAAGGTTGCTTGCAGCCCAAAGAGTCCCTTGTTAAAGAAAAGATAGAAGGTTTTAACAAAAAGAAGGAGCCTTGAGAGGCGGCGAAGAGGAGGAATAAATCAGCGATTCGTTGGCAGCGAAGGGAGGAGCATATGTTGGCCCTGAGTGGACAGATAGAGAC
Source organism: Corylus heterophylla (assembly GCA_016403345.1). NCBI lineage: Eukaryota > Viridiplantae > Streptophyta > Magnoliopsida > Fagales > Betulaceae > Corylus > Corylus heterophylla. The sequence goes on along the minus strand of JADOBO010000634.1, from coordinate 10,020 downwards.
CCTCACTAACCAATTGGACAATATGGGCGGTCCTAATGTTCGTCGCTGGCAAGCACCTCCACGTTTTGTGGATAGGGACGACGTGGTTATTCTTAGTAAGGTGCGATCTCAACAGAGGAAGGCATGGATTGAGGCGAAGATTTTGCGATAGGCCAACTTGACCATTATTCACAATCCTCAACCCCATCTACCAAATCCATATTATGTGGAGGAGGAAGGTGAATCTGTTGGTGAGGAGTTCCAGGAATCTAAGTTCATTAATGAGGAGTTCAAGCATGAAGATGTTGAAGATCCTTCACAAGGACTGTTTGGCGACCTCTACCCCGAAGAAGATGACCCATTGAAATAGGAAGGAACAATGGATGGTATTGTAGGTTATTATGTGAATGATGAAGACCTTCCAGGTGGAGTGCCAAATTTTAATGATGAAAAAGTAGGTTGTGTTGATTTCCTTGGTGTAGAGGATATTTTGACAAATTCCCATAACAATGATTGTGATGAGTTTTATGCGGATCAAGACAATTACATGTTCACAAGGGAGACAATGACTAATCCATTCTTGAGTATTTTCATGGCATGTAGAAGGGAAAAGTTACGTGGGAAGCGCAGGAAGCCTGACGTATTGCAAGGTGGCATGTGGGAGCCTCAAAACAATCATCATAATCTACTGATGATTAAGAGCATAACGTTTGTTGTGGGGTGTTGCATTGTCTTGATCTTGAGGAATGGAGAATCGAACAAGTTGATGGGGCGCCAGAAGGACCGGGGAAAGAACCGTCCAAATTCGAGGATGAATTCTCTTCAACCTGGGGAGAATGATGTAGATTGATGAGCCTCATCTGCAAGTTCGTCTGCAACCGTCCGGACGAGCCTAAATCTGAGAGTCTCATCTGAAAGTCCTTGTTTAGACGCCTATGTTATTTTCCAGTTTTTGTGGCCTATATATATATATATATATATATATTTATTTATTTTAGTTTTGTTCAATAAGATTACTCAGAGTTGAGTTTCTTCATTATTTTCCTTTCAACCCTAGAGAGTATCTAGCGTTTAGAGAAGATTTCTTAAATCGTTTGATTGTATAGATCTAGAAATAACTATACGTTCTTTATTGCTATTCTTCTTTGCAGCCCACTAAGTCACCCTGCATCACTCGGCCACCCCCATATGGCCAAGGAGGTGGCCGAGCCATCACCAAATGGCCAGATTGGGTGTGGCGATCCACCCCATGGCCCATGGGGGTGGTACGGCTACCCACAACTGCCCCAATAAGGGTGGCCGAAACCACCCCAAACCTAATGGGGGTGGTTTCAGCCACTCCCATTTGGCCCCTTGGGTCATGGGGGTGCTGAGCCCTAACCCCCCACCCCCCCAAATCTGACCAGATGGGGTGGCCAGCCACCCCCCACAAATGGCCAAAGAGGGTGGCTACGACCATCCCAATTTTTTTTTTTTATTTTTTTTTTTCATTTTAAAAAATTATGGGCAATATGAGAAGATTTGGGAAAAAATTATCACGTTTGTGGCACGTGTTCGACTTTCCGTATGAGAAGACGGAATTGGGGAATGGAGTGGTCGAATTGCAAAATTTTGTAACTTTGTAAGGTTATATTGCAAATTTTTAAACATTGAGTTTCAAATTGTAAATGAGGTCAAACTTCGAGAGGGTAAAGCACATTTTCCCCAAAAAACTTGTTACTTATGAGTTGTGAGTGAATTTGTAAGGTTTGTATCTCACATTGATAAAGTATAAAGAACGAGAACAATTAATATATATTGTTGGACTTAAGCCCATTATTTTTGGCATTTCAAAAAAAAAAAAAAAAAGCTTAGGCTTTTGGAGTAGAAGTAGTGCTCTAATATGTATATTACCGTACTTTTGGTAAATTTTATTAGTGTTACTCATCCTAACAATTGATATTGAAGTCATGGTTAGCTTTCGCTGATAATATGAGTGTTTTAGTTTGACGTGTTTGATTTGACTATGGTAAAATAGTTTGGCTTTGTTCTTAAAGTACGTGTGACACTTTTGTGTAAATAACTTACACATAAGGGGAAGTTGGGTCAATGTGGAAGAGACTTACAGGTTAAAAAGAAATTTGTTGTGAGTGCACTTGTAAGGTTTGTGTCCCACATTAATAAACTATAAAGAGATCAATAAGTAATTAACATACTTAAGTGGACTCAAGCTTATTAGCTTAGGCTTTTAGGCAAAAATAGTGCCCTAATATGTATATTAACTTATTTTTGTTTAACTCTCTTGGCGTCTTTCTCAAACAGATGAGAAGAGCTTTCCTGTCCTCCCTACACTCTTTGTTCTCCCCTCTCTAACAATCCCTCTTCGTCTCATTTTTACCAAAAATTTTTTTTCTCTAGTATTTGCTTTTTGTTATCCTAGGAGTTAGATCTACCGCTCATCCTTATATTTGCCCACCCACATGTCCCACCTCCATCCCTCGTCGGTTTTCTCACTGCCACTCATGCTCCCACACACTGTCCTCTTTTTTGCTATTTTGCCAGCAAACCTCTAACACCTGTAGCCCTTTCAAACCTCAATCACCAATCGTGGTGTTCTCCTTTTACGTTTAAGGGGTTCAAGAAGCAGATCCAGGTCTTTATATACACTGATCTTGGTGTTTTTGTCTTATTGATCACGCAAGGGAATTTTTTTTTTTTTGGGGGGGGGGTTTGGGAAGGATTAATGAGAGACTTTTTACGTTCGTGCCTCTTGACTATGCCGTCATCGATCATGCTAGGAGTTTTTTGGTATTTTCAACTCCTTTGGAAGCTAGTCTGAAACCAAAACAAAAATGTGTTTTTTCTGCTACAACCAATTCTACTCGAAGCTTTCCCTCTCACTTTCGCCATCGCAAGGATCTCCTATAGACTATAGTTAAGACTTAATGTGAAATGTTGCTAAGGACTTTGTACCCTTTTGTTTTGCCTATATCTGTTTTTGTTTAGGTTTTCATGTATTTTTACTATTTCAGTCCATTTCTAGTGTTTTCTCTATACTCGGAGTTGTACGTTTTTCTTTCTAGTTGAACCGTCTTCACTTGGTTGTACGTTTATATCAGTAATCCTTCTGTTCTCATCTCATCTAAAAATAAAAAATAAAAAAATAAAAAGGAAAAAAGTGACATACATTAAATGTACAGAAAGCTTTTCGTTTTTAGGGTGGGCAAGAGGACAACAAACCATTATTTTAATTTTTTTTTTTGTTTTTGTAACAAACCAGCATCCATTAAAACAGAAACAGATTATAGGATAGACAGGAAGCTAATAAAAGCTTAGACATAAAGCTAAAAACAAGTTTAGACAGATTAACCCAATCCAAACAGACCACCAGCACATCTAAGCAGGTGAGAGCTCTAATGTTGGCTTATCTTTTATCCTTTAATGTTGGCTTATATAACTTAAACACAATAAAAATTATTTTATGTTGTTCTTCCTTTATTTTTTATCCTTTATTGTGTTTAAGTTTTTTTTATATAACTTCATATTTGAGCAGCTAGTTCCCCTATATAACTAAAAATAATTTTGGTGCGCCTGCATCCAAGCGCCCCTAATTAAGGGCGCTTGCCAACCATGCACCCTTAATTAGGGGCGTTTGGATAGCAGACGTCCCGAATTAAGAGCGCTTGCCAGCCAGGAGCCCTTAATTAGGGGTGCTTGCCAGCCAAACGCACTTAATTAGAGCCGGCTAAGGGCGTTGGATAGCAAGCGTCCCGAATTAAGGGCGCTTGCCAGCCAAGCGCACTTAATTAACTAAATTGGGGCATGCCCTATTAGAATGTCCTGAATTAAGGGGATGTTTTTCTACACAGGCGTTACTAGTTTTATTTTGTGTCGTTTACACAATAAAACGTCCTTATAAGAGGATGTTTTATAAAAACGCCTTTATTCCAAGCGTTAGTAAACCTTGTTTTTTTTTGTAGTGCAAGTGGATAATTTTTGCGAATGCAACTCGAGAAAACCCTTGCCGTAGTCGTGGCGCAATCTGATGAATAAGTACGAATACCTCTATCGAACATCTAAACAAGTTTCCTACGAAGCAATGGATATTTAGATCAAAAGTAACAGTGGAAAAAAGATTTTGAAAAAGAAAAAAGAAAAAAAGATCCATTTCATAGACAAAGAGTCTGAAGCCCAACCGGATCGGGTTAACCAATAAGCAACACAACAACAGAAAATTATAGAAAGTTACATAAACTAACACAATAAACTAAAAAAACAGCGGCTACACTGGAGGAGGTCGTCGGTGGTGAACTACACCCATGCGCCGGCGAGTAAGATCCACACACAAGAGCGTGGAGGTCGGAATGGGGCACAAAACGCAGCGCCAGGTAATTGGAGCTCTGGTGATGCAGGAGGAGGCGTGCGTTTCGGCCAGGGGCTTATGGGGAAGAGTTGATCGGGCTTTGAAAAAGTTGATCTTCAAGACTCCATAGATCCGGCTGGTGAAGTGTTGGAGGAGACGATCCACGATGGGGGAGGAGCGGCCGGAAAGGGGTGGATGATGCATTAGTTGTTTCGTGAGGGTCGAGGGTAAATCGTCCGTGACAATAGATAGATTTAGAGCAAGCTCTAGAGAGAAAAGACTTTCCTCCTGAAGAGAGAAACTCATGAGAAAGCAAAGAGTAACCATAAGGGGGGTGGTATAGGGAGGAAGAGGGAAACCAGAGGGTTTGCCTTCCTCCCCAAGCACTCTCATATGGGCTGTTATTAGGTGAGAGAAGAGAGGGTTTTTCCCATCCATTAGGACAACAAACCGTTAAAACTTGTGTTAAATAACATTTTTGGGCTACTAGCAGGGGAGGGAGGACGCCCCCTTTTGCGAATTAGGATCCTCTCCAGTTCATTTGAACCGGAGAATATTCAGTTAGTTATAGTGGAAGAGTATTTTTATCCCATTAAAAAGTGAAAAGACAAAAATACTCCTAAAGTATAACTAACTGGATACTCTCTAGTTCTTTTGAATTAGAAAAGATCTTGTTCCCCCTTTCACCTACTGACTTTGCTCTTAATGTTAGCCAATGATGAGCGAACTAGCTTGTGCAGCAGCCTGCCTTGTATGCTTATGTTGTTTAGATTTCTTGCGACGAATTCTTTTAAGGTACCGTTTGTTTTGACGTAAAATGTTTTCTTTGAAAAATATTTTCAACATAAAACATTTTTCGAAAAAATGAATTCATTGAATTCATCGGAAAAAATTGTGATTTTAATATATATATATTTGCATTCAATCATATTAAACTTCAAATTATCATAATGTCCTCTTAGGTTCTGTCTATGTCTTGATTGGGTCCCAACAGGGTTCTATCCAGGTATCGACTGGGTCCTAGCGATGTCCTAGCCAAGTTCTGTTCGGGTCCTAGACTGGATCTGTCTAGGTTCCGGCAGTGTCTTGACCGAATCCTGCCAATGTCCCAACCGAGTTCTGGGAGTGTCCAGATGGGGTCTCGGCCATATCACATACTGTGTGATGTCAATCACATGCTACTTACTCAAACATATATTAATCCCTCAAAAAAAAAAAAAAAAAATAGCAGTTCAAATATATAAACGTAGCAGTTCTTTATAAAGAGGGAAGATTGTAAAGTACGATCCGGAGGGAACAGCAGTGTTCACAATATAAATCTATGTATATATAGTAACATAGTAATATTAGCCTGACAAATAAAAGTACTTAAAGCCTTATCGATAAAATTCCTGAAATCTAATGAGAAGTAAAGGAAAAATATATATAAAGTCTCATATTTCTCTTCTATATATATATATTGCCGTTAAAATAAAATGATTATTAAAACTCTAGCTCAATCTAATTAAGTACCCTATAAATAGTATAATATAAAAATTAAATATAAAATATACAACATAAAATCGAAAATATGAAAGCTTTACATTACAGCCGACGTCGCTAAAGTATGTACCTTTACACAAGACCTCACTGAACCTTTGTTTCTTATCACTAACAAAAGAAGATCCTGCTAAATTTCATCTAGATCACTACGTTTCAGGTGAAATACTGAAATATATATACTAAAACTAAGAAAATATAGAAAAGTTATTTTTCTTTTGACTATTTTCTGGTTCTTTTTGTACTTTTTCCGTACAAAACAGTAGAAATTTCTGTGTCTAAAGAAGAAATCCTTCACACGATGAAATTAAAACTAAGCTAGCTCCCTGAATAAAAATTAAAAATTCGGTTTTCATGTTCCAAAACCAAGCTCCTTGAATAAAATAATTGCATGCATGCAACCCAAAAATCAACATCTTTTTTTTTTTTTTTTTTTTTTTCACGGTTTCCAAAAGGAATTTGATTAGTAATAATATTTATCAGAAATGAAAGCAATTTCAAACAATTAACTCAAATTTATATCTAATGAAGAAGACATGACAAGTGTACGTACCTGTATGGAGAAGATAATCACTAGTTCTCCAAAATTAAAAGGGCAAAACCCCATTAGGGCCCGCCCTTTGAGTGGAAAAATTTTTTAAAAAATAAAATCATTGCGGCGCCGGGTCGCGAATGGGGAGTAAAACCGACTTTTTGGTCGCCTTGAGTAGGGGAAAATTAATTAAATAAAATTTTTGGGCCCATTTTGGGGTAAAAAATAATTTTAAAACCCTAAATTTGCGCAAAAAGGGCCTTTTGACCCCTGGTTTAAAGGGGCCCGAACCTTTGGTCCAAAAAAAAAAAAAAAAAAAAAAAAAATTTTTAAATAAATTTAAAATATTTTTTTTTAAAATTTTATTTTTTTTAATTAAAATTAAAAATTTTTAAAAATTTTTATTTTAATAAAATTTTTATTTTTTTTTTTTTTTAAAATTTAATTTTTTTAAAAATTTTTTTTTATTTTTTTTTTTATAAATAAATTTAAAACTTTAAAGGGAAAAAAAAAAATTTTTCATTATTTGGTGGAAAATTATTTTTTTTAATTTTAAATGATTTTCAAATTTCTATTCCCTTAATTAAATTTTGATTGGAAATCAAATGTTGATCAAAAATTTCAATAAAATTTAAATCGATTTTATGGATAAATGTTGACAAAATCCAAACATCCCTTAATTAGTTCGATTGGAAATAAATCAAACACCAATTATTAAATTATTGTTTCGATTGATCAAAATGATCAAATAATTATTGAATCGTGGATCTTTTGATTAAAATTTATCATGATAAAAATTAAAAATCCAATCCTATAAATTAAACATTTTAAACAAACATCCTTTAATGAATTATTCATTGATCTGATAGGATCAAATATCGAAAAATTGATCCGAATTAAATTATTTTCTGATAGGATAAAGGAATCAAAATGTCGAAATTGAATTAATTCATTTATTTGGGTCTGTGATAAATTTTGATCCAAAAATTTTTTTAAAATTGATGATCAAATGATATCAAAATTGTCGATTAAAATTTAAAAATTGTTCGATTAAAAAATTATTGTTTTCGTTAAACAAATTTGGAAATCCTAAAATTATTGAAATTTCTTTTAAATAATCAAATTTATTGAAATCCATATCTTATAATTGTTTGATTACAAATTTATTTAAATTTTTATTTTTTTTAATTTAAATTTATGATTATATTTTTGATTTTAAATGATTTTTAAATTAATTTTTTTTTAATTAAATTTTAAATAAAATATTTAAAAAAAATTTTTATTTTTTTTTGGGAAAAGAAAAAAATTTTAAAAAATTTTCCTTTTTTTAAAAAAAAAAAACCCCCAAACCCCTTTTAAAAAAAACCCCTTTTATCTTCTCTTCTTCTTCTTTTTCTTCTTCTCCTTTTTATTTTTATTTTTATTTTTTTTTTATTATTATTATTTATTTTTTTCTTCTGCTTCTCTTCTCCTTTTCTTTTTCTTCTTCTTCTTCTTCTTCTGCTTTCTTCGATCTCTTGCATGCTTCTCAATTTTTTCTCTTCACCTTCTGTTTTTCTTCTTCCTCTAGACGTGTCATGCAAACTGCAGAGAAGCGGGGAGATTGAGACAACAGGAGAGAGAATGTGTGGGGAAAATAAATGAAGAGGTAAAGAACAAGAAGAGGGAAAAAGTTGAGGGGGGAAATAAAAAGTTTAAAATTCCGCCCATTTTCTGAAATTGGGAGGGCCACTCGAGGTGATTTCCTAACGTGCCAGGTGTCGCACGTCAGGAATCTACTCAAACGAAAAAAATAATGATATATATATATATATATATATATTAATGTTCTGACGTGGCAAACTATCACGTTAGAAAATTCTGACGTGGCACATTCCCACGTCAGAAAAATTCTGACATGGTAAATGTAGCCATGTCAGAAAATATATAATTTTTTAAAATTGCTAAATCTTTAATAGTTTTCTGACGTGGGAATAGTACCACGTAAGAATTTTTTGACGCGTTTGTTTTAATACATCAGAAAATTCTAACGTGGTACTATTCACACGTTAGAAAATAATTTTCTGATGTGGTAAAATTCCCACGTCAAAAAATTAATGATGTGGCAACAAAATATGTACAGTAGCCACGTCAGAAAATGCTATTTTTTTTTTGTAGTGTACATAGGATAAGAAATTGGTCAAACAAATGACCCGGCCCTCTCAAAGAGCCACATAATGCTGTTATAGAAGCAAAAGGGGCACAGATTAAGGCGAGCCTATCTGAACGTTCACTTGTGAACAACGACAACCTTCGGTAGGAGGTTGAAGTGGTAGAAGCGTGCACTATAGTCCAAAACCGGGACTATAGAAGAGAGAGGTACCAACACAATTTAATGGATCTAACCAATAAAAAAAACTAAGAAACAGTAATGGATCTAACCAATAAAAGGCTAAGAAACAGTAACACACAAAACATAAAAGCAACAAAATACAAATAAACTTACGAAAATACATAAGAAATACAAAATGAAAGCAACAAAAAGACCAGCAAATACTAGCAATAATAGAGGCACATTGGTCGGCACATGAGAAAGACACGCCGGAAAGTGAGATCCACACGCAAGTGTGTGGGATCTACGTGAAGGTGCGTGGTGTTCAGATTAGGCTAATGGAGGCAGCATTGGGAAGCTGAGAGGCCAGGGGTCGTGGTGGATTGGCGCATGAAGGGGGAAAACTGATTGAAGAGACTAGATCTAGTTCTAAAAAAATTTTAAAACTAGATCTAAAAACCCAACCAGTTTCAAGGAGAAGGCAAGCGATGCAGAACAGTGGTGAATGGATGACAGCAAAATGAAGGCTGAACGAAGAGGATGGAGAATGCCAGTGCTCCTAGTCTGGTTGGAGAGCACAACAACAAAAACTACAAAAAAAAAAAAAAAAACAATCAAAACAAGAAAACCTCACCAAGGAGGTGGTTTTTTTTTTTTTGTAACAAGACATCCATTAACAAACCAAGGGGCCAAAGGCCTTACAACAGGAGAAAGAAAGAGAGGGGGGTGGATCCTTTCCACTACATAAGGGAATGATGGAGGGGGAAAATAAGTGGGAATGCAGCCCGAGAACACTCTTGCCGCCCAATAAGCCACATGGTGGGCGCAGTTTGCACTTCGTGAATTTTCTTTGCCTCCCAAAGAGGGGAGGCTTTAAGGAGTAACAAAGAGTTGGCAATCACTGATTGTATATGCCAGTCAAAAGTGATGGAAGGGTTTTGCAAAGCATCTATAATCACCGATGAGTCACCTTCAAGAGAGAAACTTGAGAGCTTCAAAGAGGTGCTAAGGAGGCACAAGTGAGTGCAAGAGCTTCACCATAGATGGGATCACAAGGAGGATTTATTTGGGAAATAGCCTTAACAATGTGACCCTTTGAATCTCAAACAGCAGCCTGCACTGAAAATTTTTCCCTTATAGCATGTCAAAATTGATCTTGTGTGAACCGGTGGGGAGGAGACCGAATTTTTTACGAGTAATAGGGAGGAATACTTCCAAGTGCTGCATGATCCAGAGATGTTCTTTTGATGGAGCTAGCCAAAGAAATGATATCTGGAATAATGCCTTCATGCACTGCTTTATTTCTAGAAAACCAGA
>JADOBO010000633.1:0-62471 GCA_016403345.1 Corylus heterophylla | reverse complement strand
TTCAGTTTCAGCTTCATGTACCAATTACATTTTATAAAAGAAAAATCGCTCTTAACTAGTAATAAAATAAAAATGAATATTGATCAAAGGAATTTACAACAACCTATTATTTGGGTTCTAGTAATTTGTGAACCATTATATTATATCCAGAACATAAGATTTAAAATATGTCAAAACCAGGAAGAGAAGATATATAATGTCCCAAGAATCCTCCACTGCAGATAAATAAACAGTTATCTACCTTCAATAACACATTGCTGTGTGGAGAATGCGTTTTTTCATAGATTTGCGATATGTGGTTCCCCCACACCCTTTGGGTCATCATACCGGTCCCAACGCAAGCCTTGGCCTCAACATACTAACTTGATGTTACGGTCCTTTAATATTATGGTCACCAAACCTCTACTAATCTCTTAATAGTTTATTTTATTTAGATTTGTCTTTATTTCTATCTTAGTCTTTATTTTAATGTAAAAGTCTTGATGACTCAGCCCTAACTATCTTATGTAATATGTAATGAATTCTTTATTTAAAGGGCTTATGCTATGAATAAAGGTATGAAAAGAGTTAACCACAAACCTTGTGTTTGAAAGGTATAGGTTTCCTTAGAATCTAAGGTCTAGGTTCCCTTAGAACCTAACTAATTTATCTAGTTGCGAACTTAGGTTTGTAACACTTGAACACTCAAATCTTTCTTCACCTTTCACTAAAGAAAGTTTGAGAACTCTATCTCAAGGTGACGATAGAGAGTATTTTCATTACAATTTATAGAAGGTGTACAACAAACTTTACATGGAAAAAATCCCATGGGTGAAATCTTTCCAAACCAGGGATAATAGGAACAATATCTCTCTGAGATATTAACAAGGAAATAATCACAAAGAGAATAATCACACAAAGAGGAGCAAATCATGTAATGTACATAAGGCATAAAATATCCAATCATTTTATGAGATCAAGGACCCAATCAAGGAGGTTGTTGACCTTCCTTATCAGACATACGTGAGCTATCCATGATGGTGGGAATTGATGCCTTATCACTCCCCCTCAAATTGGGTTGTGGGTCAGGCCATAGGCCCAATTTGATTCGCAAACCAGCGAAAGATGATTGGGCCGCTACTTGAAAAAAGCTATCGACAAGTTGTCGGATGGAGGGAACAAATCGAGTTTAAAGTGCACCAAGAGCTACACATTCGCGAACAAAGTGATAGTCTATCTTAATGTGCTTAGTGCGGCCATGGAAGACAGGATTTGGAAATTTTCAGGCTTCTATGGGCATCCAGAAGCGACAAAAAGGAGGGAGGCATGGGCTCTACTAAGACATCTTGTATCAGTATCTCTGATACCATGGCTATGTATTTGGGATTTTAATGAAATTATTACTAATGTACAAATTTAATTGTACTCGCAAGTGCACGAGTCGTGTGCAGTAAAGTATGCAAGTGCTTAGTGCGAGATCAAGTGTTTGCAAAAATCAATTTTCTAGTTTAACCCAATTTTATCTTAACCTAGTTCCAATTTTCGCATTTGTGTCATGCAAAAACATAAACTAAACTAAACAATATGAAAACAAGTAATGGAAAATAACTAAGGTTCCCGAATCCGCCTCACCAAATCAAACAACATTTCTTGCATTTTATGCATACAATAGTTAACCCAAATACATTGTTTAAAAATTGTAAATACACAAATTAAATCATTCGATGAATCCATCCACTAAAGAATCACAACGAATATTTAATTCAAATCAAATCATCTATTGTATCCATATATCACAATGGATATTAGTCTCAATCCAATCATTCGATGTACCCTCAGAGGAAACACAATGAATATTAAATTTAGCATGAGTAAAATACCAACATCCAATCAAGTGAACTTAATCAAACAGTTGAATTGACTTTTGAACAACACTTTCATAAAACAGTCTCATTGTATATATAAAACGACAAGAACATGTATGTTTATCAATGACAAGGCTTCATCTTCAACCTTAGTTGAAGGTTTTAACCTCTCATGATAACAAAAACAATAAACAATTGAATTGACATCATGAGAAAAATAAAACTTACAATGGAAAATGAAGCAAAAGCACCAGAGCGACAATAAGTCATATTTTTGCTTAAAACGGTGCCTCCTAATGTTTGGTTACAAGAGAAAAAGTTGAATACATAACAAAAAAAACTAGGGTTCGGCGCTGCCAGGTCAGTGTGAGTGCACTCCATCTCACCCACGGTGCGTTCAAGCGCACTCGGCTCTTCAGGGCTTCTGCGGCGCAGCACTTAAGCGATGCATGCTAAGGTTGACGTGGTCGTGCGCTCGAGTGTGCCATGCATGGGCTCGAGCACAGATGCGCTCGATCGTCGCTCTATGCGCTCGATCGTACTTCCAAGGATCTTCAATTCCTTTGCTTATTTCCACCCTCAAACCACAATTTTCTCTTAATGACCTGCAACACACCAAAACACCAAAACTAACAAAAAAATCAGAAAATAACACAGCTAAGAGCTTAACAAACATAACTTAAAGGGCCCAAATATACAGTATTTGGCACTCATCAAATACCCACAAACTTACATTTTGCTAGTCCCTTAGCTAAACAAAATGAAAACAAGAAACATAAGTCCGTTGTCGTGGGAGAAACGATTGCATTTAGCATATGCAACAAGCTTTTTAAACCCCTAGGCATCCTTAGAGGACGAATGAAATCTCATGAGGGTTTAATAGTAATGATACCCACAAACATTTATGCACTATGTTATTTGACAAACAAGGACTTCCACAAAAACACACGGTTTTTTACATCCTGAGCAAGTTTATCATAGTGAACACCACAATCACATCATCAAGACAACCACAAATCATTCAACTCAAAGATGAAAATTTGAGACAACACATGTTCTAATAAGTGCAATGTGAGACCAACATATAATCATGAGGCTTCAATTTATTCTCAATCTTGGGTGTACCTTAAAAGTGATAGGAATTCGCTCAGATGAAACAACCAAGGCTTTAAAACATGCAATTTTTTTTTTTTTTTTTTTTTCGTATGTAGGCTGTGCAATGTTTAGCTTCCTTAAGCTTTCTAATTGACCTATGTAACGAGTGTTGGGCTAGAGACTCCCAAACCAAATGGTTTTAGGGCACTAGATGTAGAAACATCTCTAAGGGCTTAATTACTCAAGTCAACAAGGCTACGAAGCCAAACTAGCCATACAACCAACCAAGTTAGATTTCTCATTTTTTTACGCGAACACTCAATGCTTAGTGAGACATGAGGTCCGGTTACTCAATGAGAAGCTCAAACTAATTTTTTTTCTTCCTTTTTTCAAGCCAAGGTTTCATCACACTCCATCCTACAAATCTCAAGCTACACCCTAATCAAGTCAAATCTTATACCTCACAAATTCTATGCTAGTGTGCTCGTGGTGATAAACTCAAACATGTGAAATCTCTCTAATCCAACAATAAGTCAAAAGACTCAGATTCCTAACGACATGCTGTGTTCAAAATGCTAAACAGACCAATGACATGCAAACCACAGAATAGGTGTTACCCTTGCTTAATCGATAACAAAACAAAACAAAACAAAACAAAACAACAAGGATAATCAAGGAAAAAGACAGAGAAATGTCTACCCCACCCCCAAGCTAAAATGATACATTGTTCCCAATGGGTCCAAAGATACAATACCAAATGAGCGGCCAAGTCAGGTGTAACGTAGGAGAACGCTCCACCAAACTTGAATGGCAGACACTTGCCTTGAAAAACACAATAAAAACAAACAAACAAGATAAAATGGTAAGGGAAAGAATGAGGGTTGCCTCCCACAAGAGCTAAGTTTTAAGTCTTCAGCTGGACTCTCCACAAAAGACGACAATCACTCAGCATAACTCGGATCCTCCAACAATGTCGTCTCGATCTCCTTACTCCTCAACTCCAAGAATGGTTTTAATCTCTGTCCATTCACCTTGAAGGTGTTACCATTCTTTGGATCCTCAATCTCGATGGCCCAATGAGGAAAAACTGACCGAATGATAAATGGGCTTGTCCATCGAGATTTTAACTTGCCTAGGAAAATATGCAGCCGTGAATTGTAAAGAAGGACTTTCTCACCAAACTCAAAAGATCGTCTCAAAATGCTTTGGTCATGAGCCTTCTTCATCTGTGCCTTATACAACCGCACAGAATCATAAGCATCATTCCTCAGCTCCTCCAATTTATTGAGTTGGAGCTTCCTTTGTAAGCTAGCCTTCAAAAGATTGAAGTTCAGCTGCTTGATGGCCCAATATGCTCTATGCTCCAACTCCACGGGAAGATGACATGCCTTCCCGTACACAAGCCAATAGGGTGACATCCCAATCGGGGTCTTGACAGCTATCCTATATGCCCACAGTGCATCACTCAACCACAGAGACCAATCTTTTCTATTGGGGTTTATCGTCTTTTCCAAAATAGGCTTAATCTCTCGATTGGAAACTTCAACCTGTCCACTCATCTGTGGGTGATACGGGGTGGCAACCTTATGTGTAATGAAATACTTCTTCATCAACTGCTCAAAAATCCAATTGCAAAAATGCTTACCTCCATCACTTATAATTGCTCGAGGCGTACCAAAACGAGCAAAGATAGTGTCTCTCAAAAACTGGCCCACAACTCTGTAGTCATTGGTCTTGCATGCAACCGCCTCCACCCATTTGGACACATAGTCCACAGAAACCAAAATGTATAGATAGCCAAAGGAGTTCGGGAAAGGTCCCATGAAATCAATGCCCCATACGTCAAAAATCTCAACAGTCAAAATGGGACTGAGGGGCATCGATTCTTCCTAGAAATACTCCCTAGCTTCTAATAGCGCTCACAAGATGTACAATAAGCATGGGCGCCTCTAAAAAGGGAAGGCCAATAGAAGCCACACTGCAAAATCTTGGCAATGGTCTTATTAGCACTAAAATGGCCTCCACAAGCATGATCATGACAAAAGGAGATGACATTGGATTGGTCATTATTGTGCAAATTTTAATATACTCGCAAATGCACAAATCGTTTACAATATAATGTTTTGCAAGTGCGAGGTTAAATCCATAGGGAATTGTGTTTTTGAAGAACAAATTATAACTAAACTAATTTTATCCTAACCTAGTTCCAAAAAAAGGTTTGAATTTTGAGTTTTGAAAATTAAAGGATAAACATAAACTAAACTAAAGAGAAACTAAACAAAAGAATTTTGCTCTTTGGGATTGTGTATTTTCTTGACTACAAAGAAATCTATTTATAAGCTTAGGGAAGTCCTAGAAGCCCTATTAAACCTAGATAATTTGAAGGTCTGTCTCCAAGTCAAAATAGAAGTCTAAAATCGGAATAGGATTCATCCAGATTTGTGTCCTTTTATTGTGGGGCAATTCTAGCATAGTAACCGTCTGAATTAGGAAAATATTATTTCATAAAAAATTGTAGTAGCTTGAATTATCTTTCCAATGCCATTTGAATCACTTCAATCCGATATTTGAACGAAAAGTTATGGTCAAACCATCGAGACGTGTGCAGAATCTGAATTTGAATCCAATCTGAAATCTTATCCAATCTGATCTTTAATCCACTTTAACCTTTTCTTAGATTTGATTAAACTTAACCACATCATCTAAGTCTTATCAAAGTATGCTTTCTTCTAAACTTTGCATTTTTCCCTTTAAAGCTGTAGTTTTTTCTTTATTGACCTAGAAAACATTAAAAACACAAAACTAACACAAAATATTAAATAACGACACAGCTAAAGGATTAACTAATGTAAATAAAGGGGTCGAAGTATACAATATTTCGCACTTATCAAACACTCCCAAACTTACATTTTGCTAGTCCCTTAACAGAACAAAACGAAAAATATAATAAAAGAAAGAAACATAAATCCTCTTTCGTGGGAGAGACGATTGCATTTAACACATGCAACAAGCCTTTTAAACCGCTAGGCATACCTAGCGGACGAGAGAAGTCTCGTGAGGACTTAACAGAAATGATGCCCACAAACATTGTAGCACTATGTTGTTAACAAGAAAGAAGTTTCTCATAAACCATGATTCTTATTCATGGGCAAATTAGACCTCATATGTTCTAAAAAGTGTAAAGTGTAATTAACATACAATCATGAAGCTTTCAGCTTAAACTCAAGACAAGTTCCATAAAATTTGTAAAAATATCTATCAAATGAAATAACCAAGGCAAGATACGCATTTTTTTTTTTTTTTTTTTTTTTTTTAAGCTCTACAATGTCTAACTTTTTTAAGCTTTCTAATTGACCCATGTATAAAGTGTTAGGCCAATGACTCCCAAGCCAGGCGGCTTTAGGGCACTAAATGTAGAACATCCCTAAAGGCTTATTAACTTAAGTCAAAGAGGCTATGAAGTCAGATTAGCCATATCATAAATCAACACTGAACTTCACACCTTTTGACGCAAACACTCAATGCTTATTGAGGCAAGAGGTCCGGTTACTCAATAAAAACTCAACATGATCTTTTTTTTTTTTCTTTATAATTTTTTTTTTCTTTTATATATATATATATATATATATATATATATATATATATATCTTACAAGCCAATGGTTATTCATCAATAGGTCATCCAGCAAATCTCAAAGAGAATAAGCTTAAATTCAAACATCATACCTCATAGCAAACATACAAATGTGCTCATAAAAATTTATCTCAAAACAAGTGAAATCTCTTTTACCCAAAAATAAGTCAAAAGACTCAGACTCCTAATGACATAATGATGTGTTCAACCCTTTAAGCAAGCTAATGAAATGCAAATCACAATTACAGTTTAACTCAAACTTGACAACAACATAGCACACTTTTTTCTTATTTTTCAAATTTTTTCACACAAAATGACAAATAAAAATAAACAAATAAGAACAAAAATAAATAGACCAAGTGTTTTTCCATACCCTCAAACTTAAATTACACATTGCCTTCAATGTGTAGTATAGAAATACATTACCAGAAGTAAGGAAATCTCAAGGTGTCAAAAAGCGGCAGGGAATCCTCCAAACTCTAACACCAAAACACATGTCAACAAAAACTAAAAGCAAAAATTTTTTTTTTATTGAAACAAAAATCAAAAGATTAAATGCTGTTAGAAACAAAAACATATAAAAATAACATGTAATGAAAAAGGAAAGAAAGAATTTGTGGAGTGAAGTGCAAAAAATAAACTGGAGGAGAAAACTTTACAACACTTCCCCCTATCATGCGGATGTCGAACCAATCCCTTCCACACTTTCTTCTTCAAAACTTCATACCCCTCTGGAAGGATGTTTCACCATCTTATGTAGAATTGCTTGCTTCGAAGGATCTTCTTAGGAAAGTGGTTCCTAAATTTGTGTGCTTGTGTGCACAAGTCCTTGAGTATCTTGACATAAGATGGCTCTTTGCGACATTTAGGCGATGAAGCTTTGGGCTCTTGTTGTGTCTCAAGAGGGACAGTGATGCAGGCAGGAGCTTCAGTACTCGATTCCATGTCACTGGGTAGATCATGATCTATTGGTGGCTCACAGTTCTCATGGTGCTCAATTTGCTCCTCTTTCACTTCCTCCTCTTTGTTATCCTCAATTTCCTCACTCTCAAGTATGATGGTGAATTGGGCATACTCATGATAAGAATTTTTGGAATCATCCACATCAATCATGTAGTGTGTTTCAGCCATCAGCTGACTTTGAAGTTCTTCTTCCTCTATTATGTTTAAGTCAGCAACTAGATGACCGATCTGTCATTCTGTCTTGGTCATGGCCTGCTTAAGTTCTGGTATGTCTCTATTGTTAGCCATGTTGGAATTCCTCATCTCCTGTACGGCTTGATTGGTGAGACCTTTTAACTCTTGTGTATCATGGAAATTTCTCGTGGTAGTATTCTTCATATCTTGTATGTTCTTATCCATTGATTGCATGAATGCTTTCATCATGTCTTCCAGTGATGACTGTGGTGCAAGATACGGTACTTGAGTGGTAGACTGATAAACGGGAGGTTGAGCTTGATGATCGAACTGCAGATATTCTGAATGGTGCAATTCATCAAATTGGTGAGCATAATTTCCTGTAGCCTGAGCTGATCCTGAGAAGTCAGATTGGTTGCTCCAATCCGGGTTATAACAATTGAAATTTGAATCAAACCCTGAGCTGGAGAAACTGGTGTTCATTTGTTCATATGAAAAGTTAGATCTAGCTGATTCGATTTGATGTAATTTGTCCCATAAGTCATTGAGCTCAGCTCGTAGATTTGGACAATTGTTTTCCTCATGATAAGGATTGAAACAATATGAACAAGGTTTATGTGGGTTAAAATTTTGAGGGTAGTTGGTAGGAGCTGGTGTCCTATAACTAGGAGAGGCATTAAAATCATTAAAATGAAAATTCATGCTTCCCCTTCACTTTTTAGCATGTAGATATCCCACATAAAACATTAACCTTTTTTTTTTTTTAATAACATTTTCTTATCCAATCTGATCTTTAATCCACTTTAACCTTTTCTTGGATTTGGTTAAACTTAACCACATCATCTAGGTCTTCTCAAAGTATGCTTTCTTCTAAACTTTGCATTTTTTTTCCTTTAAAGCTGTAGTTTTTCTTTATTGACCTACAAAACATTAAAAACACAAAACTAACACAAAATATTAAATAACGACACAGCTAAAAGATTAACTAATGTAAATAAAGGGGTCCAAGTATGCAATATTTTGTACTTATCAGTCATGCTCAGGTATACACCTCCTAATGATCTGATCGGAACAATAATTGAACAGGTAAGGATTGTCCCAAAAAAGGTGCTTCACCATGGACAAAAATCTGGACCTATCTTGTCGCCCCCACTACTGAGGCAGTTGGCCGGTGACAAGATAGTTCACTACGTCAGCAAACCATGGTGCAGGATTATGAGCAATGTGCATCAATTGCTCATTAGGAAAAGTCTCCGAAATGGGGCCGGGCCCGGTGTAATCCACAATCAATCTAGACAAATGATCCGCCACCACATTTTCGAAATCTTTCTTGTCCCGAATTTCTATGTCGAACTCCCGAAGTAGCAAAATCCATCGGATCAGACGAGATTTAGCATCTTTTTTGGAAAAAAGATACTTCAATGCTGTATGATCCGAAAAGATGATGACTTTAGATCCTAGCAAATAGGATCTAAACTTATCTAGCGCGAAAACAACTGCCAACAACTCCTTCTCTTTGGTGGAGTAATTGAGTTGTGCATCGTTCAAAGTCCTGCTCGCATAGTAAATAACATGGGGGAGTCTATCAACAAGCTGCCCCAAAACAGCTCCAACGGTATAATCCGATGTGTCACACATGATCTCAAAAGGTACACCCCAGTTGGGTGGCTGAATAAAGGGTGTGGATGTCAAAATGCTCTTGAGGTCCCCAAATGCTCTCTTGCAATCCTCATCGAATACAAATGGGGCATCCTTCACCAACAACTTGCACAAGGGCCTGGCAATCTTGCTAAAGTCCTGGATAAACCGCTTGTAGAATCTTGCATGGCCCAGAAAAGAGCGAACCTCCTTCACTGTATGTGGGGGTGGAAGGTTGGAAATTAGATCCACCTTCGCTTTGTCAACCTCAATCCCCCTTTGAGATATAATGTGCCCCAATGCAATACCTTGCTTGACCATAAAATGGCACTTCTCCCAATTGAGCACCAGGTTCTTCTCCTTGCACCGTACTAATACCAAAGTCAGGCGGTGCAAACACTCATCAAAGGATGAACCAAAGACAGAGAAGTCATCCATGAAAATCTCTAAGAAACGCTCTACCATGTCAAAAAAAATACTGATCATGTACCTCTAAAAAGTAGCGGGTCCGTTGCATAACCCAAAGGGCATGCAACAGTAGGCGAAAGTCCCAAAAGGACAGGTAAACGTCATCTGCTCCTGATCATTGGGGTCCACAGGGACCTGGTTATATCCAGAATAACCATCCAAGAAACAATAGTATTCATGCCTAGCCAAGCGCTCCACCATTTGATCAATAAATGGAAGCAGGAAATGATCCTTTCTAGTGGCAGCATTCAACTTCCGGTAGTCTATGCATACTCTCCATCCTGATTGAATACGAGTTGGGACTAACTCGTCATCCTTGTTCTTCACTACCGTCAATCCAGCCCGCTTAGGCACAACATGAATCGGGCTCACCCACTTGCTATCAGAGATTGGAAAAATGATCCTTGCATCCAACAACTTTATCACTTCAGTCCTCACAACCTCTTGCATAGCTGGGTTGAGCCTCCTCTGTGGCTCCCTCGATGGCTTGGCATTCTCCTCCAAATGTATCTTATGCATTACCACCGATGGACTAATCCCCTTGATATCCTCAATAGTCCAGCCAATAACCTCTAACAATTTCTCCTCTTGAGCATCAACTAAATCTGAAGCTATAATCACAGGCAAAGAATTTACTGGACCTAGGAACTTATACTTGAGAGTGTTCGGTAGAGGTTTGAGTTCCTTCTTGGGGGGATCAAGTACTATGTCTCCTCCTTCTCACTACTCACTAGAGGAGTAGTCTCCAAAATTGCATATGCTTGCTCAAGCAATTTGTCCAAGTCCAAATCCTCTCCAAACTAAGTAAAGCATGCCTCCAGGGGATCCTCTATACTTGATTCTTCAACAATCTCCACAATGATCTCCTTTATAATGCATACCTGTTGTACTTCCTCATATTCCAATGGTTGCTTTCTAATATGGAAAATATTCAGCTCCATTGTCATATTCCTGAAGGAAATCTTCATTACCCTCGTCCTACAATTGATCTGGGCCTTAGCAATAGCTAGAAATGGTCACCCTAAGATCATCGATATTTGACTCCCCACACTCGGAACCGGCTCTATGTTAAGCACAATAAAGTCCACAGGGAAATAAAACTTATTCAACTTAATCAAGACATCCTCTACTATTCCCCGTCGAACCTTCATTGACCTATCAACTAATTGCGGTGTCATGGATGTGGGCCTCAACTCTCCTAGTCCCAACTGCACATAAACAGAGTACGGCAACAAATTTACACTTGCCCTAAGATCCAATAATGTCCTCTCAATTTGGCTGACTCATATCATGCAAGAAATAGTGGGACACCCAGGTCCTTGTACTTGAGGGGCAACTTGCATTGCAGGATTGAACTAACATGCTCGGTCAGGAATGCCTTCTTCGGAACATTCATCTTCCTCCTCACTGTAATCAAATCCTTCAAGAACTTGGCATATGAAGGTACTTGTTAGATGGCATCCAAAAATGGGATGTTGATTTGGACCTGCTTGAACACCTCTAGAATGTCCTCAAACTTCCCTCCTTTCTTGGGTGCTTGCAACCTTTTAGGGTAAGGTGCTTTCGGCACAAATGACCTAGGAGATTCCTCAATAATGGGTGTGGTTGTAGATGGCACGGCATCTCTCTTCTCTTTGTTGCCACTCTTTTCACCTTCTTGCTCAACCACCTGATTGTCCACTTGCCTCCCTGACCTCAGTGTGACAATCGCTTGTACATGTTCTTGCCCGTGTGCAAGACTTAAGGAATTTCCAACCATATATTGTCCTTTTAGGTTGGGCACGGACTAACTAGGTAACTTCCCCTTTTCTCTCTCACCCACGTGATTGGCTATCTGTCCAATCTGACTCTCCATCTTCGCAATTGCTTGGGTGTTAACCATGGTGGCATTCTTCACTCCATCTATCTCTTGGGTGTTTGCCATGGCAGAGTTTTTGAGCTCTTGTATGGTCTGGCTGTTCGATTGTATGAATGCCTTCATTATTTCTTCCAACGATGATTATGACGAACATGCAAAAGGTTGCACTGGTTGAGCTGAACGACCATGATTCTGAGCATGTGGGGGAAATCCTTAGTTCATTGGGGCTTTGCTTCCATGAGAAATTAGGGTTGTTTCGCCACCCTGGATTGTATGTCTCCGAATAGGGTCCACTCGCTTGCTTCCTAAAGTTGTTGAAAGTGTTCACTTGTTCCATGGAGCACTTGGCAAAAGCCAATGAAAATGGACAGTTGTGCTAAGTGCATAGGATTAGCATAGATTGAATAGCCATCAACATTGAATGTGTTGGCAGCATTTATGGACTGACCCACTACAAGAGCTTCAACCTTCTTTGTTAGGACATCTATCTTTATCCTTAAATTAATGTCCTCCTTAACCTCATAGATGCTACCTTTCTTGGGAATATGGGCAGATTTATCCCGACAACTCAAAAAATCCCACTGTAGTGAGCTGTCGGACAACTTGTCCAATGCCTTATACGCTTCATCCCCATTCAAACTTAAGAATGCCCCCCCATTCATTGACTCGATCATACCACGGTTGGATTGGATCAATCCTTGGTAGAAAAATTGAACAAGTCTCCACTTCTCATATCCATGTGGAGGGCATCTTATCAACAACTCCTTAAATCTTTTCCAACTCTCCGAAAATTTCTCGTCCTCCTCCTGAGTGAAGGAACATATTTCCTTTCTGCATTCATTGACCTTTGACATTGGGAAAAACTTGTTATAAAACTTGCTTAACAAGCTTTCCCAAGATGTAATGGATCCGGGCGTGTTGGAATCCAACCATGCCCTGGCTTTCTCGTGCAAAGAGAAAAGAAATAGTCTAAGGTGGACAGACTCTTCGGAAAAATTTTGACATTTGAAAGTGACACATTTGTCCTTGAATTTCTTTACATGACTGTAAGGATTTTCAAGTTCTATGCCATGGAATGATGGTAGGAGTTGGATGATATGTGGCTTCAAATCAAAATGAGTAGCATTGGCTGGTGGCAACACTATACCCGAGTGGGAGTTAGTCGCAACAGGTGCAAACAACTCCCTAAGTGATGTAGTGAAGTCCACATTCCAAGCTCTAGCTTGCTCGAGATTCCCAACTCTAGCATCCTCATGTTCAACCCTAGGCTGCTCCACATTCTGGGGTATATCGTCTCGTTGGTCTCCCATTTCACTTCTATTCTCTCTCTTAACAGGTGCTTTCTGAGTTCTCCTAAGAGTTCCATCAATGTCGAGATCTAAGGGTATCAACTCTAGATTCAAGGATCTCCGACCAAGCATACACCAATCACAAGTGCTCAAATAAACTAGCTAAACAACAATGAAATATTCACAAAAAGAAAACGGTTTCATAAAACTGCAATCATTCGTGCACTCAAGCGTGCTAGGGTTGACGTGGTCGTGCACTCGATCGTGCCATGCATGGGCTTAAGCGCAGATGCGCTCGATCATCACTCTATGCGTTCGATCGCACTTCCAGAGATCTTCAATTCCTTTGCTTATTTCCACCCTCACACTGCAATTTTCTCTTAATGACCTACAACACACCAAAACACCAAAACTAACAAAAAAATCAGAAAATAACACAGCTAAGAGCTTAACAAACATAAGTTAAGGTTCCCAAATATACAATATTTGGTACTCATCAGTTACCCTTTCGGAAAAATGGGGTGGGGCCTTGAAGGCTAGGACTAGGAATCTCATGGAGGATTTTCAGGAGCCCTCTCTAATTGTCATCTAAGTGACCTTGGGTTCCGAGGGCCAAAATATACATGGAATAACAGGTGGCATGGTAGAGTCTTCACAAAGGAAAGAATGGTGCGCTATTTTTCCTGTGGAGGAAGTTTCAGTTATGGCGAGGAAGTTTCACTATTTTTCTAGAATCCCCTGTTCATCTCCTTCGGTGCTCTGGAGCAGTATAGATGTTATGTACTAAAATATTCATATTTTAGCCTCTTAATTTATATTTGTTAATCTCTTAGTTTTGTTAGTTTGTGCAATTTTACTCCTTTTTTTGTGTTTTATGCCTTTTTATAGGTTTTTGAGGAAAATGAGGCATTCTGGAAAATTCAAGCTTAAAGGACAATTTTGGAAAATTCTGGAGGTGAGGAAGTCCAGACTAGAGCCATGCAGTCATGCGCTCGAGCGCACCAGTGCTCGAGCGCCAGAGAAGAAGTAGCAAGCACAGGCGTGTGTTCACGCACACATGAAGAAGGCTCGAGCGCATCAACACTCGAGCACCCAACATAGAAGATTGATTGCAGGTGTTCAATTGAGCATCCAACCTTGCGATCGAGCGCACATGTGCGCAGGAGCACAATGCAGCGGCTACCCTTATTTTGGAAAGCGTTTTTCCTCATCAAACTAGGTTTGCCAAATCCTAGTTGAACTAGGACTAAAACCTACAAGTTTACTAGGGCTTCTAGGACTTTTAGGGTTTTTCTAAACCTATAAATAGACCTCTAGTTCTCTAGGAAAAACACACAAAAATTTCAGAGGAAGCTCGAGGAGAAGAATTTGCGGCTCTTCAAGAAGCGTTTTTCGGGTTATTCTTTTCCTTTTTATTTTATTATGAAGATGTCTAGCATCAAATTTATGTGTAACTAAATACTTTAGTGGGGCTAGATTGAATCCCTAATCATGTCTCTTTAATATTTCAATATTGGCGTATTTGTGATAGTCATATTGTGATGCTTAACTTGATTATTCCCTGCTTTATTGAATTCCTCATATAAATGTGTTTGTCCAACATATGCATGTGGTATGGATTAGTTATTGAAGTCAATTTAGATGACCAAGTCATGTGCTTAATAGAGTGACAAAAGATATCTTTGTGGGTTCTTAGGGTAATCAATATGGGGAACTGGGAGTATACACCCATGCCCTAGGCCTCATGTGTTTGTCAATTTTCATTGAATTATGTTTTCTTAAAGAACAACTTAGTATACACCCATGCAAAATCCTTTGAGAAAGAAAATAATTAGAGTATACACTCATGCCTAATTCGTTGCTTAGGGAGATCTATAACTTAAGGAGTAAACACCCATGCCCTTAGGTTGGCAAACATTAAGTGATCTTGATATGATTGGATCATTGCCATATTGTTATATTATTTGAGCATGATTAGTGATGGATATCAAAGCCCTACCTTTTATCTTCATTAAATCAAAAATCAATCTTTCATCTTGTTTTATTTACAGAATTAATTTTAAGCATAATTTACATAATCCTCGTGGGAATGATCTCGTACTTGCACCTTATATTACTATTTTGATCTTGTGCACTTGCGAGTTAAAACGTACATTTATTTGCCTATTAATTTAGGTGGATATTTGCACACCAATAGAAGCTTTACAAAATGGCTATTTCGTTTTGAGGCTCGATGGACTAATTGGATGGGTACCACGAGGCCATCACACAAGTTTGGAGGGTCAAACAGAGGGGGGGAAACGCCATAGAGCACGGTAACGATGAATTTAGACTCTTGTCAAAGATCTCTCCAAGTCTGGGTGAAGAAGCAAAGCGCTATCAAAAGAGGATATTATTAGGAGAAAGGCAAAAATGTTAGAGGACTTGCAAGCCGAACGTGGATCACCAGATTTACAAGCAGAGGAGTCCATAAAAGAAGAGTTAATGGTTTATTGGAGCAAGAGGATCTTAAATGGAGACAATGAGCTAAGGTGGAGTGGCTGAAAAATGGGGATAGGAACACAAAGTACTACCATGCATGTGTAAAACAGCGCATGAAGACGAACCAGATCACTCAAATTCTAGATGAACAAGGCCAAATATGAACAAGACCAAATGACATGGGCAACATTTTTGTGGATTTTTTCCAGAAACTCCTTACAAAGCCGACGTATTTTGAGGAGTGTACTCGTGGCTTAGATAGCACGGTAACTCCAAATATGAACCAGAAATTTTTGTCAGCTTTCACAGCATTGGAGGTGAAGATGGCCCTCGACCAAATGGCTTCAATGAAGGCCCCAGGACCCAACGGATTCACAGCTGATTTTTACCAACAAAATTGGGCAACTGTAGGCCCAGAGGTATGTCAAGCTATTTTAAATTTTTTGAATGGTGCTCCTATGAATAGAATTATAAATGCAACTAATATTGCTCTTATCCCCAAGTCGGGTGTTGTCACCAAACGCACGAGTTATAGAACTTATTGACACAGAGATGGAATGGCCCTTGGTGGAAAGTATATTCTTTAAGGAGGATGCTAATCTAATCCTCAACATCCCACTAAGCCTGCTTATGCCTAGGGATTGCTTGAGATGGAGATGCACCACAAATGGGGAAGTCCGCGTTCGGAACGCGTACCACATGGAGATGGAATACATGTCAATGGGTGGTTGCGAAAGCTCTGGACACACCACATGAAGCACAATGTGGAAGAAGTGCTGGAATCTTAGGGTCCCAAATGCAGTGAAAATGTTCCTTTGGAGGGATTGTCATAACCTCCTTCCTACAAAGACCAATCTTTTAAAAAGGGGTGGTGGATAGCAACATTTGCACACTGTGTGAGAGGGAGGAGGAGACGATTGAACACATCATTTAGAGTTGCCCCTCCACACAAGACGTATGGGGAGAAGTGCAATGAAGCTACAAAACGGGGTGTGTGGGGAAAAATTATTTATCAATGTTGTCGAAGCTGTTATGGAGCGATGTGATACAAAGGAGGTGGAACTTTTTCCCATCACTGCTAGACAACTTTGGCTGCAGTGAAACAAGGTAATACATGAGGGAGATTTCATACATCCCAACCAAGTAACACGGAATGCACGTAAAGCCTTGGAAGAATTCTGGCATGCAAACAAAAAAACCAAGGAGCCACACGAGTCCACGCCATTGCTGGTGAGTAACGTCTAGAAGCCACCACCATTGAACCAGCTTAAGATAAACTAGGATGCAGCAGTGGAAACAAAAAAGGGATGCGTTCTACTAGGAGTTATAGCGAGAGATTGCAGAGACAAGGTACATGCAGCAAGGAGCATCACGATTCAATAGGTTCTCAAGCCTGCAGTGGTAAAAGCTATGGCCGATTTGTATGCATTGATGCTAGGGAAATAGCTGGGAGGCAAAGGTATTATCCTGGAAGGAGATGCAATGCAAGTTGTAGGTGCAATAAACGAGATGAAAACATGCAGGAGCACCTTTGGGCGTTTTGTGGAGGATATTCAGGTGGGCTTAATGACTATGGGAAATTCATGTGTCTCACATACTTCAGGGGATGCAAATTATGCTGCTCATGGGTTAGCACAAGATGCTATCAAGCATGTCATAGATTATTTTAGGAGGGAAGAAATTCCACCCTGTATCTATGGTATTGTAAGGAGAGAGGGAAGTCATTCCATCTCCATGACTGTTTTGTCACTGAGGTTTTTTTGAATAAGAATCCTAACTTATCAAAAAAAAAAAGAAAATTGTCAAATAAACACAATGTCTTTTGATCCTATAAAAAAAATGTTCCTTAAAGACTTGGACTCTGATAATGAGTTGGAATTACTTACCGCAATTGTTTGGCCATGTAAACATTTCAATAGAGAGGGAGGATCCATTTTACGCCGTGGTTCTATTCCAGGACGTACCTTTATTTATCGTGATTCACTGCAAGGCCACCAAAGGCTTTTTCTAGATTAATTTGCTGATTCACTAGTATGTCCTCCAAAAGTATTTCAAAGAAGGTTTCAAATGCATCATCCTCTTTTTCTTCATATTCTCTTTGTGGTAGAAGATTGCAACTCATACTTTATCCAAACAAGAAATTGTGCTGGAACCGAGAGTTTTTTTTCCCTTCAAAAGATGACCGCCGCATTTAGAATGCTCGCTTATTCCAACAATTATTTAAGTTCTCCAAACGTCGATGATGTTGCTAGATTGTTAGAAATTGGCGAAAGACGTGATTTTCCAGGAATGTTGGGGAGCATTGATTGCATGCACTAGGAATGGAAATTGCCTAACTGCGTGGAAAGGTATGTTTTCTGGTCATTTTCATGAACCTACAATGATTTTGGAAGCAGTAGCTTCACGAGATCTATGGATATGGCATGCATTTTTTGGGTTTTCGAGTTCTCATGATGACATTAATGTATTAGAACGATCTTCTGTGTTTTCTGAGCTCGTTAAAGGGCGTGCTCCTCCAGCTAATTACTCAATCAATGGTAATAACTGCACAATAGGATACTATCTTGCTGATGGTATATGTCTGCAGTGGTCAACATTTGTAAAGACAATTTCTTGTCCAAAAGGGAAAAAGGCCAAACAATTTGCTACAGCTCAAGAGTCAATAAGAAAGGATGTGGAACGTGCATTTGGAGTGCTTCAAGCACGATTTGTAATCATTTGTGGACGTGCATGTGGTTGGAGCCGTGAAACGCTCAAATATATAATGAAAGTGGTCATAATAATGCATAACATGATCATTGAAAATGAGCGAAATACTAATGATGCTTTTGACTTTGAACATGAACAACTCTTGTACAAGTTTCTCATGAGCATACCCCTAAATTTGTTGAGTTCCTTCAAAGGCATTTGAGCATTAGAGATAGTCAAATTCATTCTCAACTGCAATCCGACCTAGTGGAACACTTGTGGCAATTGCATGACCAATCTTAAGAATTATTAGTTATATTGCATATATTTGTTTTTGTTATTAATTTTAAGAATTAGCACCTGCATGTGAGATGAATGTTCCTCATATATGTTTATTTTTGTTTTTATGAATGATTTTTACATATGTGTTTGTTTTTCTCTTTAATTAAGTGTTGGCAATAATACAATAATAAAAAATGAGAAATAATATTTTAAAGCAAGTAGAGAATGGAATAGAAAATCTGTTAGAGTGTGTAGTTAAAAAGCAATAGTTAAAGTAAAGAGTTGTACTTCTTCACTAGGTAAAATACCTAATGCTACTGGAAATGGTCTTACAAATCAACCATTAGATTTATAAACTTATGTGGACCACCACATAAGTCAATGATGGAGTCCAAAAATTTAATAGTTGATCTATTGAATTTATAAAAGAATATAAGCCAAATATAAAAAACTTATTGATCCTTATCATTTTTCTTCGTAAACAAAACTTGACAATAATAGCTACTTGAAAAAGCTTGATTGACTATACGTGTGTGTGTGTACGTGTATATATATATATAGAGAGAGAGAGAGAGAGAAAATGTTCATATACCTCTCTCAAACTATCACTTAATTGATAATATCACCCTAAACCCTAAATTGTGACAATGTCCTTCGAATTTACCAAAAATTGCAATATCCCCCCTAATGACAAAAATACACTAAAAATAAATAAAATGTAAAAAATAAAAAATAAAAAATAAAAAAAATCTATTTTATTTATTTTTCAAATTTATAAGTTATTTTTGTTTTTTGTTTTGTTTTTTTTTTTTTTGACAAAAATTTTTATTAGGTGGAAGCGCAGTATGCATATAGATGCAGGGGAAGAGGGGAGGTGATAATAGATGCAGAAAATAAGCAGTTTAAATCAAAGCAATAGAACCGACCAATATGGCGGTATGACAATGATATAAAAATAAACAACTGAATTAAAAGCAGTTGATAAACTCAGAAAACAGATATTCGTTATGGGAAATCTGATAAAAACCTTTACAAGAATAAGCGTTCGGACTTACTGAAGTAAGGATAGAAGAAGAAGAATCTGAAGGGAAGTGGCTGGAGGATAGAGTGTTTCAAAGAACCTCTTAAAATGCCTCTGCCTTACAATGGGGAGGGGGAGCCCGTTAAATAGGCTGAGCAAAAGTAAAAACAGTAAATTACAATCATGAGCCGCGTTCATGCGGTCAAAAGCAAATAGTAAAAAGTAAACAGTAAAGGCACGCTCGCGCCACCAAGCAAGGAAAGCATCAATGCTGGAGCGAGTCGCCGGCACTGTAGTGTCGGCAGACAAATCTTGAATAGTGAGTGAACAGTGCATCTGAACAGTAATCCTGCGCGTGTCATCTGGACATGAACAGTAAAAGTGAACAGTGATTTTGCACAGTAACTCCAAGTATAAGTGAACAGTGATCCGTCCAAGATCAAAGAGAACCATAATTCTGAAAGCCAACCGTCCTGGGCTGGTGTAGTCAAACTGAACTGTTCTGGCCGTCATGGAGCCAGTCTAGGAAAAAAAAACCTGAGAAAACTAGCCACCAGAGAGGCTTGATAAAACTGAAAAATTGAGGGCCGTTAGGGACCCAAATAATCACATGTCTTCATCCTATGGCCGTTATGAAGCCTTTCTTAGAAACCCAAATTATTATTCATTATCAAGAGGACCAATAGAATCAAGATAGGTCTGAATCCATTGCTTCTTTTTAGAACAATATTTGGGAACAGGAGGAGGAGAAGGTGCAGAATGAGGTACTATGGCATCATATCTGCGGGTCATAAGCTCAACTTTTTTAACAATGGGACCAATTTTTTGAGACATTGTCCAAGTTTTGCACTGAAACCATCTTCTTTCAATCCTTTCTTGATTTCTGGCATATTTCCATTTGAGAAAAGATAGGGTTGTAATGGGCAATAAAACCCTTACAGGCAACATGAGAAGAGAAAAGGTGGAAAGCATAAACTAGGGGACCAGGAAGAACATCAATTGTTAGGCCAAAATAATCCCACCAATGTTTGAACCATGGGGGAAGCAGGCAATTGAAATCTTCAATAAAAGTAATGAACCAAAAGTGTTTGGATTCAGGATTCTGGTAGAGCATAAAGCGAAACCAGGCATTGACATAATCATAATAAGAAAATGGAATTGGGGAATTGGAAGATGGAAGGAGTTGAGATGGGTGAGAACCCCAATCTTCAACAGAAATGAATTTGACAATATAGGCAACAGTCCCAACAGCCGTTAAAGGGTTGTCCTTTTTGGGAATAGACCTAAATTTGATCGAATTGGTTTTGACCAATATATCAGTGAAAAATGGCAAATCTTTCAGAGGATGTTCAGGAATCCAATGAAAATGAGCAGGGAAATAATTGAAAGCTAATTGTCCAGGAGTCCTGGAGAGATCTTGAGAAGAAAACAAATATTGAGAAAATGGTAGCATAACCCATGGGAGGGATAAAACAATAGGGTTGGAATTTGGTTCCATCTGAGAACCTGGTTGGGGATTGGATTCCGTCTGGGAATCTGAAACAGGAGGAATGTAACCATGAAATGCTGAAGAATCAGACTGGACAATAAGTGGGGATTTCCCAAAAACTGTCGAAGTATGGGTTACCGGTTCTCCAAGAAAATCAAGGGGAATCATATCAAGTGGGATGGATGGACAAGGCTTCAAAACAGGATTAACCTTTTCCTTTCCCCTGTTGCTGGCCATTGTGGCACTGCAAGAATTCACGGGTTTGAAAATCAGGTATAGAGTTGTTTGAACCTTTGATGTATTCAATGTCAAAATCAAAAACACTCAAAATAGCTTGCCATCTGGCAAAAATCTGTTTTGATGTAATATTTTCAACATCTTTTTTCAAAATATATTTAGCAGATTTACAATCAATCCTTAAAAGAAATTTTTGATTGAGTAAATCAGACTGAAACTTAGTAATGCATAAAACAACAGAAAGAATTTCTTTCTTAATAGTACTATAATTAATCTGCGCAGAATTCCAAGATCCAGAATGGAATCGAACAATTTGTTCAGAAGATTCTGGATTAGATTCTGATGAAACAACTTGTTTCAGGATACCTCCAAATCCGATATCGGAGGCGTCAGTATCAACAATCTTGAAAGAATTATCAGACGGGATGCCCAGACATGGGAGAGTCTTGACATGGAGTTTGATTTCTTTGACAAGAGAAGTATGAGTATCTGTCCAGGGGGGAGGATTGCCTTGTAACCTTTCGAATAAAGGTTTACAATGTTTTCGCAGATCCTTGTAGAAATCAGCAATATAATTCAGAGAACCAAGAAATCTTTGAAGTTGAGATTTCTCAGTGATGACATCAGGAAATTTATCTGCAAATTGAATCGCCCTGTCAATAGGACGAATCTGGCCTTTAGAGATATCAAATCCAAGAAATCTGATTTTATCTTGGAAGAGTTTGATCTTTTTGGCTGAAACAACAAGTCCGTTATATCGAATGGTTTCTAGAAACGATTTCAGATGTTTCCAGTGTTCATCGATGGACTTTGAGAAAACAAGAACATCATCAATATAAACAATGGTGAAATGACTGAACGGGTTGAAAATATCGTTCATGATATTCTGGAATTCACTCGGGGCATTTTTTAAACCAAAAGGCATAACATTCCACTCATAGTGACCAAAAGGGGTAGTAAAGGCCGTCTTGTACCTATCACTATCCTTAATCTGTACTTGCCAAAATCCGGACTTTAAATCAAACTTAGAGAAGACAACAGCGTCGTTCAGACGACTGACCAGATCCTTCCTATTGGGGATAGGATACCTAATCCATTCTAACACATCATTGAGGGCTTATAGTTAATGACTAACCTTGAGCACCTCTTTCTAACTCAGCATTTTTCATAACATAAAAAAGACAGACCAAGGGACTTACTCTACGAATAATACCCTTAGTAAGCAAATCAGCAATTTCTTTTTGACAAAATTCTAAAGTTTCGGCATTCATTTGAATAGGCCTGGCTTTAGTAGGAATTTTGTTTTCAGAGAAATCTTTAACATAAGGCAAAGAAACAATATGCTTTTTCCTATGCCAAAAAGCATTGGGAAGATCAGAACAAACAGAGTCAACAATCAAGGTATTGAAAGCAGCAATTTTTGATTGTAAAGCCCACGAGAGCTGTTCAAAGAATCCTTTTATACCTTAATTCTTGTTTGAGAAAATTCAGTTGTTTATGTTTGGCAGAAAACAAGTTAAAACAACTGTTATCAATTTCAGATTCTGTAGCAAAAGGAAATTTAATCTCAAATCCCATCTTAACAGTCGAGACACCAGTGTCATCAA
This sequence comes from Corylus heterophylla, assembly GCA_016403345.1. Lineage (NCBI taxonomy): Eukaryota > Viridiplantae > Streptophyta > Magnoliopsida > Fagales > Betulaceae > Corylus > Corylus heterophylla. The sequence continues at coordinate 39,704 of JADOBO010000633.1, read as the reverse complement.
TTGTTAAAGGATAAAGCATGGCAATGAAAGGTAAACCAAGGATGACCTTATCAGTCATGTTCTTGACTAAAACAGCAGGAATATGAAAACAGACATTGTTTTGACAAACATGAACATTGTTTAGCTCATACTTGATATTTAACTTTTCTCCACTGGCTGAATGCAACCGTTCTGTGGATTTTTCAAAATATTTGCTGGGAATTAATCCTTCTTGGATACAATTCAAGTCAGCACCAGAATCTATTAAAGCAACAACATCAAGAGTGAAATCAGGGGAAACAATGATATGTACTTTGGAATGCCATTTGGGGGGAACCACTTTGTTGATTAAATTGACAAAATGGATTTTTTCAGGAACAGGGATAGGAAGTTGCTTATTCCTTTTCAGGTCAATCATTTCTTGCCTGAGGTTACGAATCTCGTATTTTAAATCGAGATCAGAATCGCTTGGGTTTTTGTTTTGAAAGTTTCTCCAAAGCATTCTCAGGTGATGTTTTAGTATTGCTTTGTTCTTCAGATTTGGTTAGAACAGAACAAGTACTAATACATTTAGGAAAAGCAGACTCAAAATCTTTCGTAAGATTGATAGATCCGTTAAAGATCTTTTGGGGGTTAAGTTCCATTTCAATCTTACCAAAATTTTGTTCAAGAATTCTGATGTTAGAATCAGTGGATTCTTGAGAAGAAATTTTAGAATCAAGAAGAGAAATCTTTTTGGTGCTAATATCTTGTCTAGAAGAACCAGCACTACCATTGAAAAACTCGGAAAGAAATTTGTCAATTTTCTCAAGGTTTTCTTGGGAAGTCTTTTGGTATGAAAGTTTTGACAAATTAGGGAGAGATTGGGAAACAAAATTGTTTTGCTCAATGATTCTCCTACCGTTAGTGATAGGGTCCTTATCATGAGTTTTGAAAGGGGAACACTTAACAACCATATTGTTGACATCAAGAAGAGTGTTTTCAGTGGGAGGATGGGAAGATCTGATGACAGATTTATCCTCTTTGACAAACTTCTTTTTGACAACGTTCAAATCATTTTCGTCCGGAAAATGTTTTTGAAGAAAATCGAAAAACAAAATGTGAGTCTGGGACTCGATCATAGTCTCGGCCCATTGGACCTTGATACGATCTCGTTCCTTTTGAGAATACTTAGCACGGTAAGCATGCCTCAACTCACGATTTTCTTTTGAAGAAAAATCTTTGTTCAAAGCGGACCAATCAATCACAGAGAAGAAATCTCTGATCTCGTGATAATAACATTACACTGGTGAGGAAAATCAGGAGGAATAGGAGCAACAAAATCAGAAGCAGAGGGAGAAAGAGATCCACGATCGTCATCCGTCAGGGGATGATTTTTCGTAGAATAAAAAGCAGATGAAACTTGGGAATCTGTAGAAATTCCTTTGAGTTTCAAACCAGGATTAACCGTGGGATGAAGATGGGGAGAATCGTTAAGTGATTCGTCGACATCTGTATCTCTACGATGGAGTCCTTCCGAGGTTGTTGAACCCGCAAAAGAATTCCTTCGTTCGTTAATCAACAGGGGACGTTCAATTCTGTTTGAATATCCCAAATCAGCAAAATTGATTTTAACAGATCCATCCATGTATTGTTGGATGTAATCAAGATTAGAGGCATCGTTAACAAAACGCTTGCTGAACAAGGTAATAGTCTGATTATTACCAGAGACCGGAAAGGTCTGTTCAACAGTTTTGACAGAATATTGAATCTTAAAAGAAGATTGAAACCAAGTAGTATTGTAGACATCCCTAGCGTCCAGCTTGGGAATGTTCCACTTACTGAAGTCATTATCACCATCAACCAAAATATTTTCATAGTTAACCACGTCCGGTGTGATCGAATTAGAGCTACGAAGAATTAGATCTCCACATTATGACACACAAACTAAACTCAAAATCACTCACTGGGTGAAGTCTTAAAGGATCTCATCCTAGGTACTCACTCACTGTGTGAACAGTCTCTGTATATAGGGTTCTTCCTAGGCAACTCTACTCTCAACGCATACCCTTGGCCTGCCGTACAGGTGACGCATACCCTTGGCCTAGCCCTCAGCACCTACTTAATGCCCTAACACGCCTCTCATGGGCTTCAAACGGGACTTACAGGTTCGCAAACTGAGGTGACGAGGTGGTCACTTGAAACTGTACTGACGGGGTGGAGGAGCCTAAAGCAGACTAGGATCTCGACACAGAGAAGGTTCAACAGGGGGTAAATAAAGAGGAGGGGACAAAGACTATGCACTCAGGGGGGAGAAAGAGAGAAGATGTATAATCAAGGCAGCAAAGAGATCGGAACTCTTATGGCATAGTGGGAAACTTTGCTCCATAAGAATCGACCTTGTAATGACCTTTGAAAGTTTGAAGGGCATCAACAAGTTGGAGGGGGAGAATATCTGGGAGACAACCAAATTGGTTCCACCACCTGGAGAACCAGAGAGGAAGGAGACCATAGAACTCTTTATCAAAACTGACAAACCAAGAATGTTCAAATTTCGAGGTTTGATGAAGCAGGAATTTAAAAAAGGCATCCACGTAATCATAATAATTACAGGGGATGTTGAACCCGTTCAGGGACCTAGAATCAGAAGGGTGATTACCCCATTCTTTTTCCAAAATAACTTTCTTGAAATAAACACTGTGGTAAACTGTTTTCTGGGGATTAATCTTATCAGGGATGGTTTTGAAGAAAACAGAACCTGTTTGTTTCAGGATAGCAGAATAATAAGCCAAATTTTTCGAAGGATGTTCAGGGATCCAATGAAAATTCGGGGGAAAATAGGAGACGGCAATATCTCCGGGGGTAAGGGAAGAGGAAGCCCGGTTTAACTCAACAAAGAACAAATTTTGTGAGTAAGGGAGGGTCATGTATTTTGACAACGTCCGTCGTGATTTCTGAAGGTTTTTTCGGGAAGGATCCGCAAAGGGATCATAGGGAGCAGCAAGGGTGCTGAATAAGACACCAGGAGCCGTGGATTAAAAGGAGTGAATCTGTTCGTTAAAGCAACAGATGAAAAAGGCATTGGGGAAGCAGAAGGAACAATGGAAGACTCTGACTTGATAGCCAGAGCCTTGGAAGTAACTTTCTCTTTATCTTTTTTGCTGGCCATGGTGGCACTGCAAAATTTCGAAAGGAAAGAAATCAGGAATAAAGATGCAAAAATCTTTAAAATGTCGCAAAATAATTTTAAAATTATTTTGATGCAAATTAAAACAGATATAATAATATGCGCCATATGCTGGGTACAGGTATGAACAGTAGGCAAAACACGGCCGTCAGGGGGAGTGTTTAAACAATTCAGTTGTTTATTTTTATATCATTGTCATACCGCCATATTGGTCGGTTCTATTGCTTTGATTTAAACTGCTTATTTTCTGCATCTATTATCACCTCCCCTCTTCCCCTGCATCTATATGCATACTGCGCTTCCACCCTCCCTTTCTTCTTTTGGTATCAGAGCCATAAGAGTTCCGATCTCTTTGCTGCCTTGATTATACATCTTCTCTCTTTCTCCCCCCCTGAGTGCATAGTCTTTGTCCCCTCCTCTTTATTTACCCCCTATTGAACCTTCTCTGTGTCGAGATCCTAGTCTGCTTTAGGCTCCTCCACCCCGTCGGTACAGTTTCAAGTGACCACCCCGTCACCTCAGTTTGCGAACCTGTAAGTCCCGTTTGAAGCCCAGGAGAGGCGTGTTAGGGCATTAAGTAGGTGCTGAGGGCTAGGCCAAGGGTATGCGTCACCTGTACGGCAGGCCAAGGGTATACGTTGAGAGTAGAGTTGCCTAGGAAGAACCCTATATACAGAGACTGTTCACACAGTGAGTGAGTACCTAGGATGAGATCCTTTAAGACTTCACCCAGTGAGTGATTTTGAGTTTAGTTTGTGTATCATAATGTGGAGATCTAATTCTTCTGTTAGCTCTAATTCCAGTCTGCCACCGGACGTGGTTAACTATGAAAATATTTTGGTTGATGGTGATAATGATTTCAGTAAGTGGAACATTCCCAAGCTGGACGCTAGGGATGTCTACAATACTACTTGGTTTCAATCTTCTTTTAAGATTCAATATTCTGTCAAAACTGTTGAACAGACCTTTCCGGTCTCTGGTAATAATCAGACTATTACCTTGTTCAGCAAGCGTTTTGTTAACAATGCTCTTGCCAAAAAATACAGATTTTTGCATGTTGGTTCTGTCCAAGTTGCAGTCAAGGCATTGACTCGACTCGGTATTAATGCATCTGTATTGCTTTGTTTGCGTGATGCTCGTTTTCTTGATTTTAAAACAAGCATTATTAGTTTGATTCAGTCATCTTTGTTTGGTGGTCCTGTCCACTTTGATGTTTTCCCCAACATGACTTTGAGTTTAACCGATGTTCATATTCTGAAAGCACTGACGCTGAATATACTCACATCAGGTTATAATATGGAAGAAGGTAGCCATCCTGTTGCTATCATCTACCGTGTTTATTATAAGTTGATGAAAACAAATCTTGATTCACGTGCTGTGATTAAGGATACTGGTGAATCGACTCTGTTGATTCAAAGTTCTACTCAGAATGCTAATATCAAAACTCCAAAAATGATTCGGTGGGCTGAGATTGAACTCCCCAACGAGTGGCTTTTGGAAGGTGTTTCAAAACCTTCTCGAGTAGTTAACGATGCCTCTAATCTTGATTACATCCAACAATACATGGATGGATCTGTTAAAATCAATTTTGCTGATTTGGGATATTCAAACAGAATTGAACGTCCCCTGTTGATTAACGAACGAAGGAATTCTTTTGCGGGTTCAACAACCTCGGAAGGACTCCATCGTAGAGATAAAGATGTCGACGAATCACTTAACGATTCTCCCCATCTTCATCCCACGGTTAATCCTGGTTTGAAACTCAAAGGAATTTCTACAGATTCCCAAGTTTCATCTGCTTTTTATTCTACGAAAAATCATCCCCTGACGGATGACGATCGTGGATCTCTTTCTCCCTCTGCTTCTGATTTTGTTGCTCCTATTCCTCCTGATTTTCCTCACCAGTGTAATGTTATTACTGCTGAGATCAGAGATTTCTTCTCTGTGATTGATTGGTCCGCTTTGAACAAAGATTTTTCTTCAAAAGAAAATTGTGAGTTGAGGCATGCTTACCGTGCTAAGTATTCTCAAAAGGAACAAGATCGTATCAAGGTCCAATGGGCCGAGACTATGATCGAGTCCCAGACTCACATTTTGTTTTTCGATTTTCTTCAAAAACATTTTCCGGACGAAAATGATTTGAACGTTGTCAAAAAGAAGTTTGTCAAAGAGGATAAATTTGTCATCAGATCTTCCCATCCTCCCAATGAAAACACTCTTCTTGATGTCAACAATATGGTTGTTAAGTGTTCCCCTTTCAAAACTCATGATAAGGACCCTATCACTAACAGTAGGAGAATCATTGAGCAAAACAATTTTGTTTCCCAATCTCTCCCTAATTTGTCAAAACTTTCATACCAAAAGACTTCCCAAGAAAACCTTGAGAAAATTGACAAATTTCTTTCCGAGTTTTTCAATGGTAGTGCTGGTTCTTCTAGACAAGATATTAGCACCAAAAAGATTTCTCTTCTTGATTCTAAAATTTCTTCTCAAGAATCCACTGATTCTAACATCAGAATTCTTGAACAAAATTTTGGTAAGATTGAAATGGAACTTAACCCCCAAAAGATCTTTAACGGATCTATCAATCTTACGAAAGATTTTGAGTCTGCTTTTCCTAAATGTATTAGTACTTGTTCTGTTCTAACCAAATCTGAAGAACAAAGCAATACTAAAACATCACCTGAGAATGCTTTGGAGAAACTTTCAAAACAAAAACCCAAAGCAGTTACAGTCTCAGATTTAAAATACGAGATTCGTAACCTCAGGCAAGAAATGATTGACCTGAAAAGGAATAAGCAACTTCCTATCCCTGTTCCTGAAAAAATCCATTTTGTCAATTTAATCAACAAAGTGGTTCCCCCCAAATGGCATTCCAAAGTACATATCATTGTTTCCCCTGATTTCACTCTTGATGTTGTTGCTTTAATAGATTCTGGTGCTGACTTGAATTGTATCCAAGAAGGATTAATTCCCAGCAAATATTTTGAAAAATCCACGTAACGGTTGCATTCAAATTAATGGAGAAAAGTTAAATATCAAGTATGAGCTAAACAATGTTCATGTTTGTCAAAACAATGTCTGTTTTCATATTCCTGCTGTTTTAGTCAAGAACATGACTGATAAGGTCATCCTTGGTTTACCTTTCATTGCCATGCTTTATCCTTTAACAATTGATGACACTGGTGTCTCGACTGTTAAGATGGGATTTGAGATTAAATTTCCTTTTGCTACAGAATCTGAAATTGATAACAGTTGTTTTAACTTGGTTTCTGCCAAACATAAACAACTGAATTTTCTCAAACAAGAATTAAGGTATAAAAGGATTGCTGAACAGCTCTCTGACGGGCTTTTACAATCAAAAATTGCTGCTTTCAATACCTTGATTGTTGACTCTGTTTGTTCTGATCTTCCCAATGCTTTTTGGCATAGGAAAAAGCATATTGTTTCTTTGCCTTATGTTAAAGATTTCTCTGAAAACAAAATTCCTACTAAAGCCAGGCCTATTCAAATGAATGCCGAAACTTTAGAATTTTGTCAAAAAGAAATTGCTGATTTGCTTACTAAGGGTATTATTCGTAAGAGTAAGTCCCCTTGGTCCTGTGCTGCTTTTTATGTTATGAAAAATGCTGAGTTAGAAAGAGGTGCTCCAAGGTTAGTCATTAACTATAAGCCCCTCAATGATGTGTTAGAATGGATTAGGTATCCTATCCCCAATAGGAAGGATCTGGTCAGTCGTCTGAACGACGCTGTTGTCTTCTCTAAGTTTGATTTAAAGTCCGGATTTTGGCAAGTACAGATTAAGGATAGTGATAGGTACAAGACGGCCTTTACTACCCCTTTTGGTCACTATGAGTGGAATGTTATGCCTTTTGGTTTAAAAAATGCCCCGAGTGAATTCCAGAATATCATGAACGATATTTTCAACCCGTTCAGTCATTTCACCATTGTTTATATTGATGATGTTCTTGTTTTCTCAAAGTCCATCGATGAACACTGGAAACATCTGAAATCGTTTCTAGAAACCATTCGATATAACGGACTTGTTGTTTCAGCCAAAAAGTTTGGTTCTGATATTCAGTTTCAATTTATTTCCAAATTTGAGATTGATATTAATAGGTTGATTAATAGGTTTTCAGGATTAGAGTCTGATGAGTTTCCCCCCTCCATTAGGACTTTATCTTGTTTAAACACTCCCCCTAACGGTCGTGTTTTACCTACTGTTCATACCTGCAACCAGCACATGGCGCATATTATTATATCCGTTTTACTTTGCATCAAAATAATTTTAAAATTATTTTGCGATATTTTAAAGAATTTTGCATCTTTATTCCTGATTTCTTTCCTTTTGAAATTTTGCATTGCCACCATGGCCAGCAAAAAAGATAAAGAGAAAGTTACTTCCAAGGCTCTGGCTATCAAGTCAGAGTCTTCCATTGTTCCTTTTGCTTCCCCATTGCCTTTTTCATCTGTTGCTTTAACGAATGATTCACTCCTTTAATCTCGGCTCCCGGTGTCTTATTCCAGCACCCTTGCTGCTCCCTATGATCCCTTTGCGGATCCTTCCCAGAAACCTTCTGTCAAGTACGACCGGACGTCGTCAAAATACATGACCCTCCCTTACTCACAAAATTTGTTCTTTGTTGAGTTAAACCGGGCTTCCTCTTCCCTTACCCCCGGAGATATTGCCGTCTCCTATTTTCCCCCGAATTTTCATTGGATCCCTGAACATCCTTCGAAAAATTTGGCTTATTATTCTGCTATCCACGAAACAAACGAGTTCTGCTTTCTTCAAAACCATCCCGATAAGATTAATCCCGAAAACAGTTTACCACGTTGTTTATTTCAAGAAAGTTATTTTGGAAAAGAATGGGGTAATCACCCTTCGATTCTAGGTCCTCGAGCGGTTCAACATCCCCTGTAATTATTATGATTACGTGGATGCCTTTTTTAAATTCCTGCTTCATCAAACCTCGAAATTTGAACATTCTTGGTTTGTCAGTTTTGATAAAGAGTTCTATGGTCTCCTTCCTCTCTGGTTCTCCAGGTGGTGGAACCAATTTGGTTGTCTCCCAGATATTCTCCCCCTCCAACTTGTTGATGCCCTTCAAACTTTCAAAGGTCATTACAAGGTCGATTCTTATGGAGCAAAGTTTCCCACTATGCTTCATTTTGTTAAAAATTTCAAGATTCCTTGGATTCTGAGATGGCAATACCACCTCTCAGAGGACAAAATTCAAAGACATTGGTATATCAAATGGTGGGATAAATGCTCACTAAATGATTCCATTGTCCTTGTTGTTAAAAACATGGCTCACGCTCCCAAGGCCCTTCCTGCCCCAAAGGCGTCTGCCCTGTCCAATTTGTTGATTCCTCCCAGTGCTTTCTCTTCTCCAAAACGAGAAAAAGAAAGTTCCCCTACTTCCTCCCATTCGGTTTCCTCAAGCTCTTCAAAGAAGAATTATTCCAAGAAGAAAGAAATGATCGAAGCCTTACTTGCTGCCCTGGATAACTTAGATGATGATGAAGACGAGACGTCCAAACCATCAGCTGAAAAGCCCATCCAGGTTCCGCCTTATTTTGAAGACTCACAGGACTACTACCCCTACCCAGGGGCTGAAGACATGTGAAGAGTTGAGCCCCTAACGGCTCTCAAGGTTTAGTTTTATCTAGCCCCTCAAATGGCTAGTTTTCTCAGGTTTTCCAGTTTGGCCCCATAAAGGCCAGAAGAGTCCAGCCCAGGACGGTTGGTTTCAGAGTATTTGGTTCTCCTTGGTCTTAGACGGATCACTGTTCATTTATGCTTGGAGTTACTGTGCAAAATCACTGTTCACTATTACTGTTCATGTCCGGACGACACGCGCAGGATTACTGTTCAGATGCACTGTTCAAGATTTGTCTGCCAACACTACAAGGTCGGCGACTCGCTCCAGTTGATGCTTTCACTTTCGTTGATGGCGCCAGACGTGCCTTTACTGTTTACTTTTTACTATTTGCTTTTGACCGCATGAACGCGGCTCATGATTGTAATTTACTGTTTTTACTTTTGCTCAGCCTATTTAACGGGCTCCCCCTCCCCATTGTAAGGCAGAGGCATTTTAAGAGGTTCTTTGAAACACTCTATCCTCCAACCACTTCCCTTCAGATTCTTCTTCTTCTATCCTTACTTCAGTAAGTCCGAACGCTTACTCTTGTAAAGGTTTTTATTAGATTTCCCATAACGAATATCTGTTTTCTGAGTTTATCAACTGCTTTTAATTCAGTTGTTTATTTTTATATCATTGTCATACCGCCATATTGGTCGGTTCTATTGCTTTGATTTAAACTGCTTATTATATATATATATATATATATATATATATATATATATATATTGTTCAATATATCTTGTTCAGTAAAAAAGACGGATAGTCCTTACTTTTTATCAAACAATCACTTATTCACAAACCTCACGTGGAGGTAATAGTTTTCATTTCACATCTCATTGAAATACAGTTGGACTTTCATAAAAATAAATAAATAAAATATTAAAACCAAAAAACAAAAGAAAGGTTTCTTCAATAGAAACCTCTCTCCTTGAATGTTTCTATCAAATTTCAACTCCCATAACTCTAACCAGTCAAGACACCACTTAATTCCCCTTTCTCTCCTTCTCCTTTGTATATTGTAACTCCTGTAACTTCAATAATTTCTTCAATAAAAATGTCCTGCAACTACATGAAAGATGTGTGTGATGCACATGCATCATTATTGCCATTAATGTTGATACTTGATGCCAATCGCCAAAGGCAATGCCATAAGAATACGAAGGCCTAGGATACTGGCGATCCAGAGCCATGAACAGAGACCCCCAACAAACTTTTTGCATTTTTTGTTTTTTCCCTAATTAAAAGAGGGAGAAAGGGCCAACAAACTTGTTGCATGAATGTGCTTTGTCAGTACCCACAACAATTGTACATCACAAACCCACAAACCGTTCATGTTTTGACTGCTTATTTCAGCTCTTGCATGCCAAATATTTTGAATCACAAACTTGCAACCAAACATGCTTGAGCCCACCCTGTCAGTACGAGAATAAATTTCCCGTCTCCTATTACTTTACTTCACCGATAAACTCAACCAAAATCGTTTGAGATTGCGTTAAAAATAGAGTTTTTGTTTATAGAAAACGGAGTTTTGAGTGTTTTTTTAGAGCAAACTCAAAAGGTACTACACAACTACTGCATCAGTGCAGGTACTCTAATAAATTCTGCATCAGCAGAAAGTAGGGCGGTTGTAAAGACTGAAAGCTGCACATGGCTCTCAAATGAATAATTAAATGGTTCCCCTCCATATTAAGCTCTATATGTCCCCCATTTGATACAAGCTGTACAATCACATACATCGAACTGAATCCTTCATTTTAAATATGAATAATCTTTTTTAATGCATCTCCACCCTACCATACTACTACTTTCAAATCCAAGGGCTCATGTCCAAGTCTTGCGAAATACTTAAGGAACACTTATTCATCACTGGTATGCACCATTCTAGAAAAAAAACTATCTTTTTTTCTACAATTTATTTAGCTCGTTATCTTTTTCAACCAATATTTACTTAAGAGTCGGAGGGATTCCTGATGGATCCTGATGAAAAAAATTTGTGATTGACTACCCTTCTTCCATATACATAGGTTCTCTCTATTCAGAATTTGACTTGACGAGCAACTAATTCTTCATATATTTATTCCAACTATTATGGTTAGACTAGAGAGGCTAAACTCCTTGATCCAAAACTCTCCACTCCTACAAAGTGCACCCAAAATCCCCTTCCCCTTGTAAAGGTAAACAAAGACAATTATTTAGTCACAAAGTCTATGTTAATTGTTGTTCCATGGAAGAGTTCAAATCAAAGATGAAGAAAGCAGGCTTTTATCCTGAAGTTTCATGTATGGATGATCTGCTACAGTCTCATATGCCCCAACATCATCTGCTAATCAAAGAGATTAAGGGGTGGTTCTATCCATAGAGGTTTTTGGTTCTTAAAGGTTTCAGAAATGCAGCTGAAATATAGTTTATCAGTAACATCAGAAGAGCTTAAATATGCTGAATCTTAATTATGTATCAGAAGTGCACTTCCCAAAAATGGAAAGCTAGTTTCACTAAAGATTAAAAGAGAAGAGATGGATAACACTAAACTATATTACACAAAACCTGTGTCTCAAAAAGTTTCATACTACAACTTGCAAATATTACTACATACAGATCTGAGAAGAGGTCTTTGGTGAACCAATTCACTTACAAGTAGGAAAATTTGGCATTCTTGGATGCCAGTCAAAAGTAGTTCTTAAGGTAATGTGCCCAAGTCACCTTGAAGTTCCCAAGTCACCTTGAAGTTCTTTCTTGCCGTAAACTACAGGCACCTAGGAAAAGAACAAGATACAGCACAATGGTAAGAATATAATTTCGGCAAGCCAAAACACTCAGCAATTTCATATTGCAGACCCATTGATTTTATAAGATACCTATAATTATTATGTATACTATGTCACACTTTTATTACCAAACAAGTAGAGAGGTATACTACCATGATACAACAAATTTTGTCCACTAAACATTTTTTTTTTTTTCATTTGGGATAGTAGCTATACCAACATCTCTTATACAAACACAGTATTTAGAGGTAGCTTGCTTATAGTGCTAGATTTAAATTCTGAATACAGATATTGCAGCCAAGGGTTGAACAGGATTAGTGAATGTAAAAGCCAAAATCTTAGATTACACCTCTGCTAATGTCAGGCACTTTTCTATTTGTACTCACCTAAGAGAGAAACATACAAATTTGAGCAAAAGGAAATACCAAGCAAACCTTAACCGTTAAAAATTTAATCTTCAAACATGAATAAATGAGCAAACTTAACTGTGTATACAGCTTGACATATCCATCAAACCCTCTCGAATCTGTGTGCCACACCCCTAAATGCCTAAAGTACAATCACAAAGAATCAAACTAATCTACAATAAAGACTTCATTATCAGTGACAACTTCTTTTGGTAAAAGAATAAGTTGTTAGACGTCTTGAAAACATATTAGTTTATTAGTAGCCAAACTACAACCCAGAATTACACAAACATTTAGAAATGAAAACATACACTGTGGACAAAAATGGGAAGTTGAAATTAAGTGAAATAACTCTACACAGCTGATATAGATGAACAACAGAATAACCAAACCCCCCTCCCTGCTTTTTCCCAAAAAAAGAGAATCCTAGAAACCGCTTAGGATGAGAGAGGGAGAGGGGGACAGAGAGAGAGAGAACAAAATGATATCACAAACTATGAGACATTGAACAGCATAAAATATACACCATTTTTTACAGATGCTAAAAAACAATGAAAACATTAGAACTCTGAAAAATGAAGATATGACCACTTTTGCATACACTTAGGCACAAAACAACCCCCATCCTTCCCCGACAGCCTGCATACAGAAAAATGCACACAGCAGAGCCGGTGACTGTTCTAGTCAGAACACAAAATTAAATGAAAATTATACTTAACATTTCAATTTTAGGTTCATCTAATACAGTAAATTTCTCTCATTATTGCATCCTTTTAAAAGCCATAAGCTATTTTCTATTGTTATCTTTCAGATTGAAATGGATAAATTTCCACTATTTATTACTGCAATAATTGTATAAAAATAAAACGTTTTTGTTGCTTGATTCAATTGAAATTTGAAAAATAGTTCACAAAAATTTGAAAAATAGTGATAATAGTAGTACTAATCAAGAACATTAAATATTTCGCTTAGTGGTATATTTTATGTGACTCCTGCTCAGGATGAAAATGCACATGCATGGTTTATGCATTCTGCCTGCTTGCAACTCCAACTGGTTGTGTCTCAGGTCATTCAAGAAGGTCCTGGCTTCTAGACATGCCTCTGCAGCCATGCTTCAGACATCTTTAAGAACATTGGACGTTACTAGTCTAAGAAAAGGTTACAGAGAATTGACATTTCCTCACAATAATATTTGTAGACACTCTAACACCTGCCATATGCTAGAATGTAATAATACTTTTCATGGTGATGCATAAATTCACTAATGTTTTGGGCATTTGAAATCATTCAATAGGAAAAGAAAATACAATAACGGGAAACATCTTATTGATGGTAAGCAAGGAATTCAATTAGGACACTGGAAACCTCTAACCTTTTTTAGAAGATTAAGTTAGCAAGGACCATCTTCATTGACAGATGCCCATAGATATAAACATTAGTGAAAATAACCTCTGCACTTTATCGACCCACAAAGGCATTTTTTTTTCCTCAGGTCTGCTTTGTCATGCGGAACTATCCCATAATCATATGTCAACTCTGTCATAGGAGGAATGTGTCTGACCGCATGAAAAGCAATATGGAGGTCCAATTCATTTTTATTTTCACGTAAAATTGGCTGCCAGAATACATTTGGAGAGCAGCTGTGATTCATAAAACGAGCTACATTCCCAATGCCTTTTGCACTTATAATTAAAGGATGCGGAATCTTCGGAGTCTCATTGGAATCACCAGGCAGCTCCAAAATCTGATAAATGCGGGTTGCATCAAAAATGCAATCATCATCATTTTCACTTCCAAGCTTCTCTACCTCATAGTCAGCTAGAACTTCACCTGCATATTCACATATAAAAGCTCCTGCACGGATAGGATCCCAAGACCTTAGACCCCAACCTTTATCCTTAGTTTTAAACACTTCCAGGCGAACTCGCAGACCACCTTGTGATACTCGGTTCCTGCAATTAGGAGGGCACTGACAGGAAGGACCACACTCGTATATCAAGGACTTTTGGTTGACAAGAACTGCATTTGGATTATATGGGAGATAACCACCATTTTTTTTAATGCAAGGGCAGTTGGGATCTCCAGGACGACATCCATTCATGCAAATACAGCCAGTAGAGGGTTCCATAGGATTTCGTGGTTTCGAATTCTTCAGAGTAGGAAAATAAGTGAAATACGCAGGGCCCTTCTCATCATCAACATCATTTACAAGAGACACAGGTAAATTTTCTGCCCCCAAAGAAAGATCTGGCAATATAAGCCCAACCCTAGCATTAATTGCTTCCTTCCATTGCTTAATCAATTTCCAAATCATGAATGCTTCAGGCTGGCCAGGTAACCTGACAAGTTTGTACTTAAATATACTGCAACCTGACTTTCCTTTCTCCACCCACGACTCCTGGATTTTGTAAAGACCATCATAGACATATACCTTTCCAGTTGTATATGCTACATCCTTAAAACCCCGAATCACCCTAACCTCATTACCTCTATGCAAGCTTTTCTCCAAAGCAAGATTACCTCTTTCAAGCTTCTGATCACTTATTTCCTTACCTTTCCGGTAATAATTCCCACCTTGGCCACTATAAATCAAGACATCCCCATCCTCCATGTTGTCCTCATATCCTCCGGATGAAACAATGCTGACTGCTATGGGGTCGTCATCTTGACTAATTTTAAGATTCATGTAATCAATTCCAGCCATACATGGAGCATGCAATCCAATCAAGCACAACTCCATCCTGAAAAAGAAAATATCCCCAACTTCAACACCAGCCACAGCTCCAATTCTCCTCCTCATATTTGTCCGGATCTTTTTATTCATCAAAATATTACCTACTCTTAAATCAGGTCGTCTTGTAACTCCTGGAATTGCTTCCTTCGATTCTTCAATTTGAGTCACCTTTCTTCGGAGAAAATCATACATCATGAGTATGTATGCAACTAACTCCTTGTCCCCATTGGCTTGTTGGACCATGTCAAATGTGGTGAGATTAGATGATGCGAGAACATTTTCAACCACTGATTCTATGTCAGCATCAGCCAAGGCAATATCAATGTGCCGGCCAGCCTTAGTCTTCTTCAGGGACTTAATACTACTTTTCGGCCTCTTTGGCTTACTCGTATCTCCATTGGCGTCTGCCGCATGCTGGGTGGATGGAGTCCTAATTGTAGTGATTGGGACTGCAGTAGATATTGGGTTGGTGAAAGTAAAGTGTGCATTTTGATTGGGTACAGCAGCTGGGTTTCCTGGCGAACCAAAGGGGTAAAATGGGGCAACCCCAGGTGGTAAAGGACCAGATGGTGGTGCAAAACCGAATGGGGCACCATCTTGGGTATTTGGAAATGAAGAAGAATTAGGTGCTGATGGGAATACAGGAAGAAGACACCGCAAGGGCCTCACGTCCAGTACCCTAGACTTATCAAGTGAGCCAGAAACAGGAGTAGAGTTTTCCATGAAAACACTTTACGGGCAACACAAACACCAGCTTCCCTAATTACCAATTTCTTCTCTTCTATCCAACATCAGTCAGACCACATCCGACACAAATCTACTTGTAACTAAAGCAACAGCAAGCAACATTTTCTTAAAACGAAAGCATAAACATTTCAGTAACAGAATACGTTACAGAAGAAGAAGAAAATCTTCAGATGCAAACTCCAGTACTTCCTGCGACATGCAAGGCAGAAATGAAGTCAGATAGAGAAGCAAAACTGAAAAGAAACCCAAAATCTAAGCATAAACCGTGAAAGTAAGAGAGTTTTAGCACAAAGAGAGCATAGCATGTAAGCTTAGTTGAAGTGAACATGCAAGTTATTAGAATGATAATCAAAACCCCAAATTTCAGTTTATTTTGTCTCGCTCAGTTTCCCGACAACCAAACAGAGGGGAAAGAAAAAATACCCAACAAGTGGAACAGATTTATTCACAAATATATATATATATATATATATATATATATATATATATATATATGAAATCAGAAATAGTTAAAATTCATTTCCAAGAGATATGTGGAAGATACTAACACAAATCGGAGGCAAAATGGGCGAAACAAAAGACAGATCGAAAACAGTTTGCACCTGAAATGGATTTGCTGACATGGGAGAAAGAGTTGAGCTTCTTATTACAAGGATTTTTCCTTTCCCAAACCCATTTAAACTAAAAAGCTCTCTTTTTGATTTCGACCCGTTGGAACAATAAATTTTTTGTACTCACGTGGCGGTGTTTTATTAGAAAGCTTATGGAATATGTATGTTTCATATGCAGGAAATCTTTACATGTGTTCCCTACCTTGCCTGGAAAAGCGGTCAGGTTTTATTTAAGGGTTAAATATTTCAGACCGGGTTTCATAGCTTTTTTTTTTTTTTCTTGGAATTTTATTTTTATCATGATTTTGATAATAAACCAAGTTAATTCTTTGTCAGTTGACCATTAGTTGACTTAACAAAATTTCACGTGGATTAATCAAATATTAACACGTAGCACATACTTAAATTTAAAAAAATAATAATAATAATAATTTAAATGTATTTTCTAAAAAAAAAAAAAGATTGGGGGTGGCTCTTGGCCATGGGGGTGGCCTAGCCTCGGCCACCCCCAATCTTTTTCTTCTTTTTTTTTTTTTTTTTTTTTAAAAGAAAAAAGATTGGGGGTGGCTCTTGGCCATTTGGGGGTGGCTCTTTGGCCATGGGGGTGGCCAAGCCACCCCAATCTGGCCGGATGGGGGTGGCCGAGCCAGTGGGGCCACCCCTATGGCCAAAGGGGGTGGCCGAGCCACCCCCAATCTTTTTTCTTCTTCTTTTTTTTTAATTTAAAAAATAATAATAATAAAATTTATGCCACATATCAGTATTTGATTAGTCCACGTGGAATTCCGTTAAGTCAACTGATGGAGGACTAACTTAGTCTATTATCAAAATCACAGAGACCTCATGTGATAAAAATGAAACCCCAAAGGGAAAAAAAAAATAAAGTTATGAAACCTAGGGGACTAATTTAGTATTTAACCCTTTATTTATTTATTTTAGAGTAAATATATCATAAGTTTTTGACTTAATTCGCCAAAATTAAAAACTCCTTAATTTACTTCTTGGGTCAATCGAAATGTCAATAAACTTTCTATCATCAAACTTTTTTAACTATCATTAGTCCCAATCAAATCGTACTGTTCACCTCATTAAAATATTAATTTTTTATTAATTTAATTTTAAAATTTAAATCTAAAAAAAAATTTAAAAATTTAAAAAAAAAAAAAATTAAAAAAAAAAAAAAAAAAAAATGAAGGGGTGACAGGAGTGGCTGGCCACCTCCCAACCCTGAGCCACCCCAACCCACCCCTTCAATTTTTTATTTTTTTTTATTTGTAGATTTAAATTTTAAAATTAAATTTATAAAAAAAATAATAATATTTTAATTAGGTGAAACGGTGCATTTTGATTGGGACTAACGGCAGTTAAAAAAATTTGACAGTAAGGAGTTTATTAGCATTTCAATTGACTCAAGGAATAAATTGTCAAAGAAAAAAAAAAAAATTTAAATAACACTAGGGAGTTTTTAATTTTGGCGGGTTGACTCATGGACTTAATTATGATATATTTACCCTTTTATTTTCTTTATCAACATGGTGTTGTGATTAGGGCTTCAAATAAACTGAAACGTTTAAGTCATGTCAATTCGATTAAATTTCGGTTTATTTAATAAATAGGGGAAAGAGTTTTCCTCCAAACTGGGTTTGAGAAACTTCCTTCAACCCAATCTATAAAAATGACATGTGTTATTTTTTTTAATAACATGTGAGATGCACATAAGTTTTTAATATTATATATTCCAATTGTATCCCTACTATTAAAAAAAAATGGTCGTCTCACATATTCAAATGACACATGTCATTTGTATAGACTAAGTTAGAGAAAGTTCATCCAACCCAGTTTGGAGGAAAACTTTATCCAAAAATAGGTTGAACTCTAAATAATTATAATTATTTGATATTATTTGATATTGTCTGATGTTGTGTTAGAGTCTACTAAGGGGTATATCTCTAAAGATTTTATAGTTCAACAAATAGTTAGATTCTTTCTTTATTAGAGTCGTCCAAGTCAAGACCTAATTGGTTTATTATGTAATCAATAGTATATTGTTTTTCTATTTAGGAAATGTTTGAGTGTGCATCTGAAATGCCTAAAAGTGTGTTTAATACTTAAAAAGCCTGTTTGGAAAAAATAATAATGATAATAATAAAAAATACTCATTTGGTAAAAACGAATTGAAAGCGTTTTTAAGGGTTCAAAAAACTTAAAAATAGGCAAAGCCCACTTTTGACAAAAATTTAAAAATTAAGCTTTTCCCAAAAAAAAAAACGTTTTTTTTATTTAAAAACTCTATTTTTCAAACACAATCTCAAACATGCTCTTTAAATGGTACTATCAATAACAAAGTATGAATTGATTATTATTTGAAAATACGATTTATTGTGTTTTGGAGGTCAAAGCTCCCTTAAAATAGTCATTGGAGATCACGACTCTCTTGAAATAGCCGATTTATCATTCCCTGTGTTTTGTTATTAGTTGGTTCGCATCAAACTCAAATATTAAAAACCTGTTGAATTCAGATAAATACGACGTAGCTCGTATATATATATATATATATATATATACACACACACACACACACATACGATAGCTATCGGGGATTATGCCCCGAATTTCAATGATTTCATATCCATGATAACATTTAATATTTGTAATAAATATATGTTTATTCACTGATTAAATTATTTTGAGTATATGACATATAAACGTCTTTTACATGCCTATTACCAATAGTTCATCATGCATGTGGAGGGTTCTGAGGATATCATTGAATATGACTATAGGTGTGAGTACCGTGGTTATCACATAAGGTCTTAATCTATAATCCTTGTATTTCAATTCTATTTTTAGTAAGATTGTCACACATCAAATCTTAGTGATCTACATTGATCAAGCAAAGCAGAGTCTTCATATTGATGTGTAGGTGCTGAGATCCTAAGGCACTGAACGGACTAATAAGTTGTCTTTTCATAAAGATATTGTCTATTAAGAAAAAACAATAACTCTTTAATAGACTGTTTTAGACTTTGATTCTAAATTCTAAAGAAATTATGAACTTATATATTAAATGTAGATTACTTAGATGTATCAAAGAATGAGACCTATCATCAGTTGAACCAACCTCAATACATTGGGTAATCACATGAAATATTGTGGAAAAGCATTTTCCTAGAAGGAATCCAAATCCTTTGTCGGAGGCAAAGAGATTAGAAATTTTTCATTGAGATAAATTTTATGAATATTATTCTCAAGACTTTGGCAGGAGCATTTTGGTTAGCATACAAAAATATATATGTGATTTTCACATTATGAGAATAACATAATGTCAGTGACTGAATAATAAAGAGGTAGAGAATTAAGTGACAGTATCCTTAGCCTTAATTCTGCTACGTAATATTTCATGGAGGAATTATAAGTCAACGTTAAATAAGTCAAATGGATTAATTGTTTAATCAAAATATTTATTAGAATGCAGTCACAATTATTTAGTATAATTAATTGTGATTAAAATATTATCGCGTAACAAATGTTTGGGACATAATCACATAAATATTTAAGCCAATAATTATTTTTTCCTTCAGGTCCCTCACCAAGTTGATATAAGTTAACAATATTAAGGCTTCCTTGTTTATTAGGCTAAGTGTTTTATTTATTTAAAACATGGGCTAGAGAGTATGTATGAGATTGGGCTTGGGATAAAGTCTATAGGACTAAAAGAGCATGGGGTGAATAAGGCCATAAAATTCTTCCCTAGCCCTATGCATTGGACAGAGAAAAGAAGGCCTAAGATTAAATCACAGGCCTAGCTCCCTAAGCAAGGAGCCGCATGGCTGTCTCCCATGCTAAGCATATAAATAGAGAAGAGCTTGAGGCTCTTAAATCATCACATCAAGTTCTTTTGATACACGGTTTTAAAAAACACTTTGAAATTTATTAGTTCTTGTGTTAACTCACAAAGAACAAAAGTTTAAAGATTTGAAGTGCCAAACAAGAGCCCACACTCTCAGGGTTATAATCAGTTGTTGGTGAGAAGATCTAGAAGTCTCAATATTCTAGAGATCAACTGTGTTACTGGAGAAGAAGAATAAGCAAAAAGTTTTTGCTCATAACCAAGGCGTGGCCGTAGATCTTCAAGTAAGTAATCATTGTTTTTGCTATTTGTTGAAATAGCAACTGTTCTTCATAAAGTTTTCTTGGGCATGGGAATATGATTCTTTCCACTATGCAAGTTTTGATTTGCATACGTATTCCCAACAATTAGTATCAGAGCCAACTTTATTGAAAATCTGATGAAGAACAAAAACTGTTTTTCTTGTTGAAATTTAGAATTTTTCCAAGGGTCTCCAAATATTGAATTTTTATTTATTTTTTATTTTTATTTTTTTTTATAAACTAGAAGATGTTCTTGAATATGTTAAGATCTAAACTGGAAAATTTAAAATCGTTTGAAGTTCATTTGCTATTTTTAATTAAATTTGCAAACAGAACAAAGTTACAGTTTTTCCTACAAGGTCGGATTACAATTTTTTTTTGGTACATATGGGTAACTCATAAAATTTTTTTAAGACTTGTTCTTGGATGAAAAATTTGTGGTTGACATGATGGTTCAAACAGATCTTTGTTTCAAGTTATGTCGACAGAGTTACGAGCCGTTGAACATTCGTTGGTGAATTTGAAAACAGAAATCTTGCAAGCAGTTTTGGGTTGTAAAAATCTATTTTGTGTGATAATCAAAATTTATAGAAATTTGATTATAAAACATATTGTATACATGATACAATGTAATGGAGACATGAAAGAAAATTTTTACAAGTTTGATTTCATGGAGTTTGGCTATTCTTTTAAAATTGTGTTTTAAGTTTATGTCAAAAGAACATGAAATTGTGCAAAGCTTTCTTGAGAATTCTTTAAATAGCAATAAATGTTTTTATTCATTTAAAATCATTTGATTGCTTATGGGTTATTATGACAATTGAAAAATCATACAAAGATAGAGCCATGGTTGAAAAACCAAAATACCACATAGAAAGCTAATTCTGTGTTTGGCACATAATTATGGCAATTCGACATATTAATCATAAATTTGATTCATGGATAAAATGTTCATTGGTAACAATGGTTCAAGGTGAGATTTTCTTAACTTGGTTTTGTTAGGAAATAGGCACTTTCAAGTGCAAAATATATTATCATTCAACTTTTAAAGAGAACAAAAGTGGGTTGAAAACCTTTTGAAATCATTCTTGGTTTTACAAAAAAATGAGTACTAGAACTTGTTATGGCATCTTTAAAACTGGTAACACTAGGAGAGTAGTAAGAACATTTAGGAAAGTATAAAAGAAGGATTAAGAAGTCATCTTAGAAGATAGCAAGAGTTCCACACCTCCTCCTTCTCCAAGAACATTCACAAACCTCACAATCTCCCAAAAATCAACTAAGCAAGGTTTCTCTAGGGCAACAAAGGCTAAAATGAGGGTTAAGGTTCGTAGGGGAAGTGGGTTTATATAGGAGAAAAGTTGAGGGCACCGCAGGAGAAGTTCTAAAAAGGTGCGAGTGCTCGCGTATTGTAGCAGTGAGCACTCGTGTACTGTTCACTACAGATTAAAAATGCTCAGATGTACGATTCTGAAAATGTGCGAGTGCTCGCGTACTGTAGTGATAAGCACTAATGTATTATTCACAAAAGGTTAAAAATGCTTTTTAGGTGTACGATCGGGTAAAAACCATTAGCTAATAAAAAGTCAATGAGCGCTCAATCTGGTCCCCACACAAGCGCTCGTGTACTGTAGCAGGCAAGCGCTCATGTGGTCTCCTACACAAGTGTTCATGTACTGTAGCTTAGAAAGTCCAAAATTTTAAAAATGTCCCTCCAGATGTCCTTAGTAACCCAAAGTCCAATTAACCCCACAACCAAACTGTCTTAAGCCTAGTTAATTATTTTAGATCACTACATTCTCCCCTCCTCATTAGAATTTCGTCTTTGAAATTTGGTTTAGTAGTAAACAAGATCCTCCTGACGTATGATTTCTATCAGCTAACTGACCACGCATATGATATGAGCATGTCTTCATTTTCGTAGTAACTTGGTAACTGCTTTAATAACTCGTTGATAAGATGCATCGTATGACATGGTATACCGGTACATGCAGAATAATGGCAATGGGCTTACTATATAGACTTGATTCTATGGTCAAATATGTGTGTGTTATATGGCCTTAGATCCAATGATTGTTTCGTGACCAACGCAGTCATTGCCTAATGGTTGGTCACTACAAGACGTACATCATTAGTAGCGTAGGCCACCTAAGGTCAGACTTGGTCGGGCTGCTAGTAATGGATGGTAGCGTACAATGGTTGAGGCATTATCATTGTATTACAGGTCCCTCGGGATATCACCAACCTTGCTGAGGAATTCAATAAAACAGGAATTAATCAAGTTAAGCATCACAATATGATTATCATAAAGGGACCAATATTAAAATATTAAATAAACATAATTAGGGTTTCAATCTAACTCTACTAAAGTAATTAGTTACACATAGTTAAAATAAAACTAAAAAGTAAAGGGAAAGAAAGAACAAAAAACGACTCATTGAACTAGCCTCCAATTTCTCTCCCCAAGAGTTGTCTTTAATTGTGAGGCTTAGAGGTCTATTTATAGGCTTAGGAATACTCTAGAAATCCTAGTAACTCTAGTAAAATCTTAGGGTTTAGTCCTAGTGCAACTAGGACTTGAAAACCCTAATTTGGAAGGAAAAATAAGTCTGGCCGCAGCCGTCTTTTCTCTAGCGTACAGGTGAGATCGATCGCAGCCCGTGTGCACTCAATTGCACGTTTACAATCGAGTCTCCTCTTGTGCGCACGAGCGCATGCCTTGCTCGCTTGTCTGGATCTCTCTAGTAGTGCGCTCGAGCGCAGGTCCCCTGCGATCGATCGCACTATCAAAACCTCTAGCTTTCCCAAATTTGCTCTTCAATGCTCAAACTTTCTAAAAGTGCTTCATTTTCTTCCGAAAGCCTACAAAAACACAAAAAACACATAAAAAAATAAAATAGTACAAACTAACAAAACTAAGGAATTAACAAATATAAATTAAGGGCTAAAATATGAATACTTTAGCACTTATCAGCCGTAGAGGTGAACAAACCGGTGACGCGTCGGTGAACGACGACACTAGGCTGCCAACAACGATGGAAGGAAAAAGGGATGACGATCGGCTGAATGACTGGAGAAGTTGCGGTGGATGGCACGCTGGCCGTGGATTGATCTGCCTGGATTGGATGGCTTGGGCTAAATTGAGTAGGCTCGTGTCTAGGCTGAAGAACTTCTCAACGTGCATGAGAGCCTGTGTTTTTTTTTTTTTTTTTGAAAGTTGCTGACGTTGGCAATCAGGCAAGGCATAGTGGACAACGTTGGCAACACCTTTTTCTTAGGAAAAAGAAATATAATGATAATCAAATTGAACAATAAAAAGAAGAGAAATAATTGGAGTCCACAAGAAAGTGGCTCTGATACCATGTTGAAATAATGATGATACGGAAATTATAGAGGAAACAATATAGAAAATAAATACAAAGAACTTTAAGGGTGGTTCGGTATTAGACACATACGTTCACCACTTGGAATACCCCTAAGAACTACATTGTCCTCATTAACTTTTTTTGTCTACAATATAAAGGTTTCTATTTATAAGGTAGTGTCTAAATACACATATAGTAATCAAATCCCCTTGATTTGATTACAATTAACCATTAATAGAGAATATTTCATATTAACATAATTATGGAATATACTGAAAAATATAATATACTGATAATACACCTTCAAGCATTTTCGATATTCTTTATTTTCCTATTTCTTTTACACTGATTACACATAATCCACTTCGAGTCAATTTTTAGTCCAAGTTTCCAACTTTTCTAAAATCCACTCGGTCCTAATTTGTGAAGGATCATGCTCTTGAAGATTCATATCATCGACACCCACTTCATAGATGTGTGATCTTCAGTAACATCTATTTCTCCTTTGAATTGACTTTAGCCAAAGTTTATTTCTATTAAATAGTTGCAGACTTCAATCCAAGTTCAACGAGTTAAGAGCATTCATTTTCGACTTAGCAAATGTTTAACTAATATTTAGCGAGAACACATTTTTTCTATGTTAGCTACCTGCTTTTTCAAAGTTTTTATATTCAACTCAAAGTTTTTATATCCGACTCAACATTTTAGCTATCAATTTTAAATGACCTAAGGCTTGGTTCATTTTCAATTATTTCAAATCCTATTTTAAACAACTATATCAAATGCATAAGAGACTGTTGTGGAGTTGCCTTTGGAAGTCTACGGCTCTCCCCTCCTTTTCTTCCTTATCCTCCTCATGCTCTTCATTTTCTTCAACCACTTCATCATCCATTGCCTCTCTATGACCTCTACTCTCAACAACCCCAACCGTCGGTCCCTCTCGATCTCTCTCTTACATCTTAGTGGGGTTTTTGGAAATTTGCACTGTGGACAGACAATATATATGTTGTTTTGTTTAATGTTCTAGAAACCAAGGTTGCCTTGATTCATGTGTAGTTAGAATTAGAAGAATGAAAATTTTAGAGTTTAGAAGATGAGTCTCAAAGAGAATAGCAAATAATAATATGGTGTTTTCAACTTTTCTTCTATTTTTTTTTTAATTTTTATTTTTTTTTATTTTTTGTGTTTACGCTGACATGTCATTCTCTTATTAAAAAGCTAAAAACGTAATTTGTGGCGTCGTCTTTCTTTCTATCGTGTTTTTGGCATAAAGAATTGAAGCTTTTGGAAGTGGCAAGTGGATTTTAAATTGAGGCTTGGAAGGCACATACTTATAAGTTGGACGTCACAAGTGAACTAATTTGGATGTATTTTATGTCTTAGAGTGAACGCAAGGCATCGTAAAAATACACTCCACGTTTTCTACTTTTGCCTTCTTAACTACTCTTTGCCTCCTTAATTAACTGCACATCATCAAAATGGCTTTAAATGGTATATTACCAAGGGAATGAATCTAAAGAGGATAAAAGAAAAATTATACGTTCTATTTTTAAAGCAAAAATTATTAATAAAAATCTAAAATACAAAAATAATTTTCACATTCATGTCATTAAACTAAAAATAAAAAACTCTTCCCAAAACACATTAACAAACATATAAACTTCCACTTTTATCTTCTCCTTATAACACCCACATTGCCCCATAACACCAAAAAAAAAAAAAAAAATACTCGAGATTAATAAAATGGTTAAAGATTTGTTGGGCTGTTACAATACTCATCAAATTTAATTTGTCGAGCATTGTAGCTCAAAAATATGTAACTTATATTAATAAAAAACCTCAATATGTTTTTCTTTTTTCTTTCTAGGGAATAAGAAAAGTAAATACAGGAATAATATTTTAAGTGGAGAGTAAAAGTAAATAGGTAAAATGCAAAGGTGCTTTAAGAAAATGAGTAGTTAAAACAAAAAAGAAAAAAAAAAAAAAAAAGAATCAGAATTAGCTTTAGCTTCTATAAGTAAGCTACAGCTGTTCTCATTTCATTGTAGCATGCAAGAAATAAGAAGAGCAGGTCAGCAACACCAAAATAAAGTAAGTTTGAGATTGTTTGAGAGGTCTAAAAGTCTTTTATCACTCAAAATGTCAATTTTAAAAAAAAAAATACTGCTTAGTAAAAAAATTAAAAGCGATTTTAAGAGTTCAAAAGTCTAAAAATAGTCAAAACACACTTTTAAAATTTGATAACAATGTAAATAAAAATCTGATTATAAAACAAAGTTCTAAAATATAAGAAAAAATTCACATATTTTTTCAAATTACTACTTAATTAACAATATTATCTAAACCTTTAATTAAGATATTACCGCCTATAAACCATCAAAAACTTGTTAATGGAACTCCGTCCAAGGGATAGGGAATGGTGGAGACCATGGGTTCCTAGATGAGAAACTGCTTATTGTGCTTTTAAGTTGTTACATTTTTAAGTGCTTACTTTCTGATCAAGTAATGTTTACGCATCATTTTATTATTTTTCATTCTCTAAAGCTAACGTGACGAGGTCTCCAACTAAAAACCTAATTCCCATACATAGAGGATCCGAATAAAGAGGATCGGAATAATGAGGTGATGAATAAAATTATTTTTTTTTCCATTAAAATGAAAAATAAAGACAAACTTTAGGAAGTATTTTCGTGCGCATTATGATTTATGAATTATTAGTAATAAGAAGAAGAAGACAAGGAATGGTGAGAGAAAAACAAGAAAAAAAAACAGAGTAAAGAAGATGAGGAGTGTACGCTGAATAAAGAATCGCGGCGGGGGGGTCCCAACTCAGGAAAGCAACGCTGGGACTCTAACCCAGCTATAAATGTCTGTTGGGATAAACTCCGGAGACACAGTCAAACTCCCACTCTTCCAACTACCCTTCCAACAACACTGTTGTCTCTCCTTGTTCTCCGATATCCTCATAATCTGTAACTTTCTCTCTATCCATATCTCTTTATGAAATTGCATTTTTTTTTTTTTTTTTTTTTTTTTTTCAGGCGATTATGATTTCTGAACTTGTTGTTCTATTAAGGGATGAGAATTGCGTCTCTGATCATTGTTGGGTATTTCGTTTTTGGCTGAACAACTTTTGTTCTCCTTGTTCCCGAGCAACAAGGCTTGAGTTTCTTTTTCTTGATTAAATTGGTGACAAAGGCTGTGATTTCATTTTTAACGCTTGGTTTCTGCTTGATTCTTCTTCGTTTCGTTTGGGTCTGTTCTAATTGTATCTGGGTCTTTTTAATGATTGCTCTCTCTCGTCTCTCTCTCTCTGTATGCAACCCATTATTTACAGTGAATTGTTGAAAGGACCAACTCTGCTGTAATTTGCATTGAAAACTTTTCAAAATCGGAAGTTTGCATTTCTTTCCTCCTTCAGCTTCATCTATTAATGTGATCATATGTTAGAGATAAAGACCATATTAGAGAAGACCACTTCAAAGATAAGCCACAAGAGGATCAAGATCAAGAAGGAGATAATATTTTTCTTCTATATTATCTCCTCATATATTTATCTCCTTATTTATCTTATATTCTAAGAGATAACATTGTACTCTAAGTAGGACTCTAGTATCATATTCAAATTCTCTTGTAAAGATTATATAGAATTCAAACTGTACATTACTCTATATAATAAACGTGATAGTGTGCTGTTTAGGTATTCAAGCCTAAAGCACTTTCAATATATTTCATGGTATCGAGCCTGGCCCAATTGGCTGTGGCCCACCGTCTCTCATTGTTGCACGTGTTGGCTTGAATGTCCTCTGCCACATGTGAGGGGTGAGTTAAAAGTCCCACATTGCTTGGGTATTTAAGGAGATGGGCCATATAAGGGTGAGGGAAACCTCAACTTTTGAGCTAATTTTTGGATTGAGTTAGACCCAAGACCCATTTCTAATATGGTATCACTTCACTCACTCGTGAGATAGTCCTTAACAAGGATATCCTTGTTAAATATCTCTCCACACATGATCAACTAGCGGATGTTTTTACAAAAGGCCTTACATCAGCCTGTTTTTGCATGTTGCGTGACAAACTGACGTGATTAAACCTCCCTTAGCTTGAGGGGGCTGTTAGAGATAAAGACCATATTAGAGAAGACCACTTCAAAGATAAGCCACAAGAGGAATCAAGATCAAGAAGGAGATCATATTTTTCTTCTATATTATCTCCTCGTATATTTATCTCCTTATTTATCTTATATTCTAAGAGATAACATTGTACTCTAAGTAGGACTCTAGTATCATATTCAAATTCTCTTGTAAAGATTATATAGAATTCAAATTGTACATTACTTTATATAATAAACGTGATAGTGTGCTGTTTAGGTATTCAAGCCTAAAGCACTTTCAATATATTTCATCATATACATCTAATGGCAGAATTTGAACGCTGTAACTGAGAATTTTTTAGATAGTTATTAGCCTCGACTATATAACTCTCAATTTTCATCCCAAAAGAGAAGAAAAAGAAACAGGCTATTATACTTATTATTCTAACCTCTGTATAGCTGGCTGTAGCAATCAACTTACAATCACCAAATGATAGGATCAAAAAGTTGTTAGCTGGTTCCTATTTTAGGCATGTCTGGACACCTGACAGACAAAAGTGCTGCTTATCCTTTTTATCTTCTAGTTCTGGTTAATTGATCAGAATGTAACTGAAATAAGCTCCTTTATCAGGTTGTGGATAGGCATCAAAGGTGTTGAGGAAACAATGGGTTCTTACAAGGTCCATTACAGTGTTATTCTTCTTTACTTTTTCCTTGGGAATTTTTTTGTGCCTCAATGTATTGCTATTGGAGTTGATGCCAACCAAACGGCATGGCTGTTCGTAAATGCTTCTGAAGCATCAGCACGGCCAATACCCGAAACACTCTTTGGAATATTTTTTGAGGTATGTTTGTCGACCTGCAATTATGAACATCCTTTTCAGTACTGATGGGTTTTCTGTTGGTTCTTGTCTCTATTAACTTTTGGTATTTTAACAGCATTATTTTTTTGAATTCCTGATTGTTCTCTATACACAATCTATGTTGTAACTGTAGTCTATTTCAAGTTTGCACTCTTGCAAATGTGCAGATGTATGTGTATGTGCGCACAAAAATGGAGTTGCACAATTAGATAGTGAGAAATTCAATGAAAGCCTTCTATGGAGTTCTGGATTTTGTAGATTGAAATTAACTTGACCAATCAGATTAGCCATCCTCCATTTGATTCTAATCTTATTAAAAAATTTCTAAAGAGACAATTAACTAAATGATTTAGATTTTTTTGGAACTTATGAGCCCTCGTGATGTGTATGATGGCAATTTTTTATTCATTTGAAATTAGGGTGAATGAGCTTTCTTTCACATGCTTTTCTGCAGGAGATTAACCATGCTGGTGCTGGGGGGCTGTGGGCAGAGCTTGTAAGCAACAGAGGTCATTTCCCAATACTCTAAACTTCCAATAAACAAAAACGTGTGTAGAAAGAAAAAAGTTATCTATTATCATTCTTTTTTCCCTGAAATTGGGTTGTTTGAATTGTAATACTAGTTGGCCCTTAAAGTATAAAGAAAGATTTAAACATGGGTCATAGATTGTAAACTGCATCTTATGGAGACATCAAAGAAGAGAGAGAGAGAGAGAGAGAGAGAGTGACCCAGTGGAGTCAGTGTTTCAATGTGCACCAACTACTCACTAAATGCTTGGAATTACTTTTTTCCCTCCAATACTGGGATCTTTACAAGAATTAAAATTCCTGCAATTCTTAATATTATATTTAGGATCCAATGATCCAGTTTGCTTACTATCCACGTTGATAAAAAGAAATAATGGCTTGTTGAAGTTTCCTATGGTATTTTATGACTTTGCACTTCAATATATCTTCATATACAACCAGCTTTTTAGAAGCAAGACCTCCTTTTTAAGTTTGGCACATTGGTTGCTCAGTTGCTTGTTCATCATGTCTGGTTGACTGCAAATTCCTTTATATTTTAAAGCTAGGGATTCTGATGAAGTTTCTCTTCCAGGTTTTGAAGCTGGGGGCCCTAATGTTCCCTCAAATATTGACCCTTGGTCTATTATTGGGGATGAATCATCCATTATTGTTTCAACTGACCGCTCTTCATGTTTTGAACGGAATAAGATTGCACTCCGAATGGAGGTGCTCTGTGACAGTGAAGGTACCAATATCTGTCCAGCTGGTGGAGTTGGGATTTATAACCCAGGGTTCTGGGGCATGGTAAGGACTAGTTGACACGTATTCCATAAGATTACTGATATGTATATCCCTCTACATGTTTTTCTTTGTATTTTCATTATGTGCATGTAATTCTGCAAAGTTATTCTAGTTCTAGGAGTTCTAAATGTCTAGTCTTGCCTTCTTCATAATTCTGCAAAGTTATTCTTCCACTTATTTTCTGATATCTGACAAATCTTCTTACTTTTGTTTTCCTTCAGAATATTGAAAAAGGAAAGACATACAAAGTGGTTCTTTATGTACGTTCATTAGAAGCAATTAATTTATCTGTATCATTGACGGGCTCAAATGACTTGCAGACATTGGCAACTTCTGATATTATGTGAGTGCCATTTGTACACTCTTTGAGAATTCTGTAAATATTTTCTAATCAAATTGGTCTTATGCATGTTTTAAAATACATCTGACTGCCTCTCAGAGCTTCCGCTTCTGATGTATCAAACTGGACAAAGGTGGAGGTCCTGTTGGAAGCCAAAGCCACAGATCATAATTCAAGACTTCAATTGAAAACATCCAGAAAAGGAGTTATATGGTTTGACCAAGTGTCAGCTATGCCCTTGGACACATTTAAGGTATGTGATTCTTTCTGAACTCATGTATGCTCATTAAAAGAGGTATACAAATGCTGGAATTGTGGCTTATGTCCATAGATATGATATGTTATACATTTTCTCGTGGATACAGTTACTGAAGCTTGATGTAACTATTGAAATTAATTATCTTATATATAAGCATGTATTCTATCTTCTTGAAGGTGAAAGGAAAGCCATGACCTCAAGAGTACATAAATGAGAGAGTTGAATGTCTCATCCTTGCTAAAAGGTTCTTAGTATAGGTAATCTGATAATTTAAAATAAGGAAAAAAATAACAAAAATAATAATATTTGTGAATTTACTGGCTTCCCAGAATATAACAACAAAAATTATCTAGCAGTCAGTGCAAGTGGTTAAGCTGATGTTGTTTCTTTCTTTGATTTGAACCCCTTGACAGGTGCTAGGTGGAATGATCTAAATTGGTTGAGTGAGAATTGATGACTTTACCCTGGGAAAATACGTTAAAAAAATGAAAACAAAATAATGGATAAAGAAAAATTGCAATTCTGTGAAAAATCTGATAGAAACTTAAATAGATTCTGCCATTATTGTCATCTACTTGACAAGTATCAGCCACCAATAAATTTTTTGAAGTTTAACCTTTTCCATCTTAAATTTGTAAAAGCCACAGCCACTTAAAAAGGAATATCTGCAGAAAGAAAAAGTATAAACCTTGTTTGACCAATTTACGGATTCTAACATAGGAAGTGGAACTAATTATGGAATTTTGAAGGTTAAATACATGCTATATATAAGCAAGGTTTCAACTTCAATTTGTTGACCTTTGGTCACATTGGTAGCAGATTTTATCTGTGGAAGTTATTCATATTAATTATGTATTTACTGATTTTCCAGTTTTGACCTGAATGCTCACTGAGAGCCTCTTGTCATGCCTTGGTACATGCATTCCTTGTGTGTCTTATTAGTCTTTTAACAAACTTTATCTCGGCACAGGGACATGGTTTCCGAAATGACCTTTCTGCAATGATGGCAGATTTAAAACCTCGATTTGTCAGATTTCCAGGTTAGCACAAATTTATGTCTTGATTCAGGTTATGTTGTTTCACATATAGTTATCCTTATGACTATATGGACTTCGTAATGCAGGTTTCTGAGTCTAACACTAGTGATGCTGAGGTCCATATTTTATTAATACTTGGATATACATCTTCCCTTTAATCATATGGTGTTGTTTTGAGTACTTATTTGTATAAACATCTTCTCTTTATGACACCAATACATATAATACATGTTAATAGGAGTGCTTTTGATGGTGTGGAGAAATCCATGGGTGAAATCAAGTGGAATTCTCTTAAAAGTTTTGTTCAGATGGATCGCAGTTCACTCTTCTTTTGGCTCTTCAACATCTTTCCTAAGTTTTGTTGATGTTCTTGACTAAAGATTTTGTGCTGTAATTCTTTACTTTTCTATTAGTCTGGTGTGATGCCATTTGTATAGTACCTACTTGGGCTACAACTCCATTTGACTTATCTTAACACATTATTAATTATTACTTATCTAAATAGATATAATGTCACTTTTATTGAATTTTATTCAGACAAGCCACATGTCCTAGAACTTTTGTGAGCGAATAAGCAAGAATATATGAAACTGTTTTTGATCATTTCCTTTCTATATCTGTGTTTCCACCCTACCCCACCTGGACCCCATCCAAACAGAAGCAGTAGGTTCAAATGATTATGAAGTGCTGTAAATTTTGGTATTTGCATGCTTCATTGAGTAACTTTATGTTTGTTATTTTTAGTGAGCAGGGAATGACATCATAATATAATTGTTGTTTCAGAAGCATTGTTTTGTTCCTCAGAAGTTCAAACCTAGCTAATGAGGTATGCTCTCCAAATATATTGTATCAGGTGGCTGTTTTGTTGAAGGTGAATGGTTAAGAAATGCATTTCGTTGGAAAGCAACCGTTGGACCCTGGGAGGAGAGACCAGGGCACTTTGGTGACGTTTGGATGTACTGGACTGATGATGGGCTTGGTTATTTTGAGTTTCTCCAGGTTGGTATCTTATATGATATTGTTGGGGGAGGGTTGTTAGGGTTATTAACCTGAAAAACTTCCATTATATGCTCTGCTTTTGTGGATTTTAGCTTAATAGTTTTTCATTTGTGCAGCTATCAGAGGACCTAGGGGCATTTCCAGTATGGGTATTCAACAATGGTACTTTACAAATGCTGGTGATTTGAACAGTTTTTTTTTTTTTCTAAGAAAAAAAAAAAAAAAAATCTGGCAGTTGAGTAATTTATTTTTGGCAGTTGAGTAATTTATTTTTGTTACTTTATCTATTCTACAGGAATCAGTCATAATGATCAAGTTGATACGTCGAGTGTCTTACCTTTTGTGCAAGTAAGTCTGGAAATTTATTGATTCCTACCACATTACCATGGGCAAGAAATCGAATCAATACTTGGAGAATACAGATGTTTTAGAACAACTACTGTAATTATGAATGCTAGTAATGCAACTGAAGCAGATACAGTTGCTTTCTACTTGCATGGCCTTTTTGACAAAAATATTAACTTTTTAGAGTGATAGAATGTGGACAAACTACTCTAGATCTGAATGTGATCTGGTATGCATAACAAAAATTATGTATTTTTTTTTTTCAAGTGAAAACTTCTCCAACCTCTTTAATTATGTTGGTGCTCAAGGAGGATCCAAGATGACTTCAGTTGAGGATACATATCTGAGGACATTAATGTCTCTTCAGAAACCAAGTAGGGTGTGGCTAGTATAGCAGAAGATGAGGTAGAATAGGTGAGATTGCATTCAGGGAACCTTCCAAGCTATTTGACCTATATGAGTTTTCTTATAGTTCACTATGGATTAATGTGATGCACTCATAGCTTGCAACCAAAATGTGAATCGAGCTCTTAATCCAGAGTGGAGGAGTTGCATTGATTCATCATATACAATCTTTCCTTTATTTCGCATGCATATGTTTTATATTTTCATTATTCTGATGGTGAAAATATGCACATAATATTGTGGACTTGCCAATACTCATTTTTGCATTTTCCCCCTTTTGGGTTGGTAAGTTACGCATGCAGCCAGTCCCTTCACCTCATTATTATAAGGAGGAAGTGCAATATGAGCCAATGCTCATTGGTCTAATTTCCTTTGTTGTTAGTACAGAGATAACACATTAATAGAGTTTCATAGCTCAAAAAAGGGAAACTGGAAAAAGCAAAGGAAAAGAGAAAACAGATCTCATGTTACTAGCATTTGCCCTATTCATGTTCAGTAAAATTCAGCCTCACTGTTCAGCGCTAAAATTATTGATCATTGTCATGTTATCTGTCATTCTTTGATGGTATTTGTCCTTTTTACAGGAAGCCCTTGATGGTATTGAGTTTGCTAGAGGTGATCCTCAGTCTAAATGGGGTTCTGTGCGAGCTGCAATGGGACACCCAGAACCTTTTGACTTGAGATATGTGGCTATAGGGAATGAAGATTGTGGGAAAAAGAATTACCGAGGTTTCCATCTATTTGTTATTGATTTTATTTTATTTTATTTTGCTTAGTTGTTGTTTAATAGATAAAATAGATGGTTTTTTTAGAGATTATATTGGGCACAAAATGATCTTTCTCCATACATACTGATGTAGACCATGTTGCAAATCTTGTGTTTGTTTAGTTTTGTGATCCTCTACACCCATGCTGCGTCACATACATTAATATAGTTAAAGATCTCGTTCATTGATTCAAGTGTTTATTTATAGTAAAGGGTTCATCACCTCTCTATCTCAGAAACAATTTTTACGTATCTATATTTATTAGTCTATTACTTCAGGGCTCTATCTCAGAAACATTTTTATGTACCTATATTTATGAGTCTATTACTTCAGTGCTACCATATGTCATTTTCAAGTCAGTAAAGTCTATTTCACATTTTATTTCATTCTGGTTAATGATATTTATTCCATGAGCTTTACTTCTCTTTTATTGGGTATGATCATTTCCTGATGTCTGTTATGTTTATCAAACTCTCATGGACTTAGGAAGAACCAGATTTAAAAGTTATAAGCATGATCTTTATTGG
Source organism: Corylus heterophylla (assembly GCA_016403345.1). NCBI lineage: Eukaryota > Viridiplantae > Streptophyta > Magnoliopsida > Fagales > Betulaceae > Corylus > Corylus heterophylla. Next base: position 5,187 of record JADOBO010000633.1, on the reverse strand, counting down.
CCTATTTAGGGCTAATGTCCTCTCTCTCTCATGCACACATTAATGTGATTTTTGTAGTTCTTGTGATGGCTGTATCATTTTCCTTAATTGATTATAAATCTTTGGGGATTTTGTTAAAACTGTAGTGTCTTTATGTAAAATTGTGTAGAGATGTCACCTCTTGTTTGCATTGAGATAATATACAACTTAGTAGGCTTTCCTCTTTATTAATCATCGTTTTCCATTAAGATAATGCCAAGCATGATGTTTTGTTCAAACAAAAGAATGAAGAAAAGACACTGAATGAGCAGTGCAATTTTCATTCTTAGGAGGATATATTGAGTTGCAAAACAATGAGAAACAAATGGTTTCGATATGCCTGGATAAACTTTACATGGGATGTAATTGGCAGAACTTCAGATTTGAAATTTTAGTTTGAGGATACCAACACTACTTTTAATGAAGAAAAGACACTAAATGAGCAGTGCAATTTTCATTCTTATGAAGATATTTTGAGTTTCAAAACAATGAGAAACAAATGGTTTTGATATGCCTGAAGAAAGTTTACATTGGATGCAATTGGCTGAACTTCATATTTGAAACTTTAGTTTGAGGATTCCAAACACAACTTTAATGAAGATCTGAATGTCTTTAAGTGTAGTTTTCTTTCTCTGGTAACACGTCTTCCTGCAAAAACTTGTTTCAAAAGATTCCTTGTGCATGTGTACCAAAATATTTTCTGAATTTACTTCTTCGTGACTGACACTTCGAATAACTCTTCACCAATAAAATCTATAGTCATTATATGGAGTTGTTTCCATATTGTAATTGCCTCCCTATAAAAAGTAGCCAAAGATAAAATGCCTCAAAATTCTTGAAATACAAGATGGATGGATATATTTCTTTTTGTTTGTGTGCTTATATGCACTAAAAACTGAATGCTTTCTTGAAAATTACTGCTACTTTGGCTTCCAAGTGGATTGTGAAGTATGGTGGTTGTTTAATTCAGCTATGCACTTTAATCTAGTTGCAAAATCCCTTATTCTCTCTCTCTCTCTCTCTATTTATTTTTTTATGAAAAAAAAAAAAAAAAGCTGAAGAATGTGAAAATATATGATTTTAGTACTGATTCTGAGAGATGCATATGATTTAAGACTTACTTTCTTTGTTTTTTTTTTTTTTGCATTTCTCTTTAATTGTTCATTGATCAGGAAATTACCTCAAATTCTATAATGCCATAAGGCAGGCCTATCCAGACATCAAAATGATCTCAAACTGTGATGGGTCTTCTCGACAGTTGGATCACCCAGCCGATTTTTATGATTATCATGTAATATTCTTATCATCATTTCTTGTATTTCATGGGCCTTGTCAACCAATTTTTGTGTTATAATTTGAATGTCTTGGATCATAATTGGTTGGGAAACAAGCGAAAGCAGTTCTCTTACTCTCTGGTTTCTTGATAGGTATATACATCGGCCAGCAACTTATTTTCTATGTCTCATCAGTTTGATCGTACATCACGTAACGGTCCAAAGGTGTGATGACGTGCCTCTTATGATTAAGATATTTACTTTTGATTGAATGCTTATGAATAATGTTTCATTAATATACTTCAGGCTTTTGTAAGTGAGTATGCTGTAACTGGGAAAGATGCTGGCACAGGAAGTCTTTTAGCAGGACTGGCAGAGGCTGCATTCCTTATTGGGATTGAAAAGAACAGGTTTGCTGTAATTTCTGAACATGCATTCTGTAAAATTTTCTGATGCACTTGCTATTACTTTAACGAGTGAAAATTTGATGCTTTTCCTGCCCTTCTCTCTAGTTTTTTTGAGGAAAGCATGCATGTTGAATCCTAGAATAAATTAAAATTAAAACTCTACAAGGAACATGACCAGCTTCCCACCCCTTCCCTCTTTTGCGTGGGGGAAAAATATTACTCTTTTACTTAAGACTTTTTGAATTCTGAACCAAAAAATTTCTTCCTTTTTAATCTAGAAATGTTATGACAGTTTTTTTTTAAAAAAAAAAAAATTAAAAAAAAAAATTGTAAGTATTGGTATTTCGAACACATTCTCCCTATGTGACCAAAGGCAGAAAATCTATATCTCTAGGTATATTATGTGTTACAGTAAATGCTAGTTAGATGAACTGCAACTATAAATTATTTGATAATTTGTGATTGTAGAACAAATTTACGAACTTAACATTGGAGTTGAGTAAATGTTTGGTAAATGCATCATACTTATTATGGTATAGATATAATTTAGAAACAAAGCTTTCCAGCAACAGGAGACCATACATGTGTGTGTGTGTGTGCATGTGCTTGTGTGACCATATCGATCAGGGCCTCCCATTACCGATCTTTGACCCCTCTGAATATGGCTCTTCAAAGATCTTGATATTTAAATTTTTTTGCAACTAGCGTCTCTACGCATAAAGAAATTTATCTCCAATCAGAAAGATGATAAGCTACTAAGATCTTCCATTTTTAACTTCAATGCAGTGATGTTGTTGAAATGGCAAGCTATGCACCACTTTTTGTCAATACCAATGACAGACGGTATTTTTTTTCTCCATTTTTTCCCACAAAATATCTTTCCATATATTAGACATTTGAAAGAGAATGATTCTGTTTAATCGCTATACCGAAATTGAAAACTTTCTATTCAGGTGGAACCCAGATGCAATTGTCTTTAACTCTTCACAGCTGTATGGAACACCAAGCTACTGGGTTCAACTTTTTTTTGCGGAGTCAAGTGCAGCAAATGTCCTTAATACAAAACTCCAAACAAATGCATCTTCACTTGTTGCATCTGCAATTACTTGGAAAAGCTCAAATGATAGCAAGAATTACCTAAGAATAAAGGTATGCTTCCTCATAATTGATCTCAATATTTTTACACTCTAATACTTTTCAAGATTGGGTTTCCATTGCTCTACTGCCTTCAAATGACATATGTTCGTGCCTAAGATTCCAGAAACGCATGTGCATGTTTGATGCACAGACACACTGGACACACATATATATAAGTGCTTATACATTGACAATAAATGTTATTATGGTGATAGCTTGTTTGATTTTTAGTTCTTATATCTCTAATGTTCTTTCGTGAATTGGATTGCATCGAGCAATAAGGTTCCTTTATATGCATCGTGTCTGTTTCCGTTTGTGTTCATATTTTTATCTTATCCTGCGCTCAATCTTGCATCTGCACTCCCATTTTCTTGGCCTTACTGATGCATCCATTGGATATTTGTTTATTGGTTGGGGTTTCTCAGCAACTCTTTAGCAAATTGTACAGAAATCGATTCTGCTATAATTTTTCTTGCATACACAGAAAAGAAGAAAACACTAAAATACATTGATACTTCTGCATCCTTTTTGGCTAAAGCTTCGATGCCGTTTGAAACTTGATGATTGCATTGTTAGTTCTTGGCACTGTCATCACTTGTGATTGTTTTTGCAGGTTGTTAACTTTGGAAGTGACAATGTTAACCTCAACATCCGCGTGGATGGTTTGGGGACAAACTCCATACAGTTATCCGGATCAACAAAGACTGTACTTACATCTGGTAATATGGCGGATGAGAATTCCTTCAAGGCGCCAAACAAGGTACTCAAGGAATCTCTTTTCCCTTTTATATTATTATAAGGCCTACCTAAGTGAATAAAACATGTTTTTATTTTGAAATTTTCATAGTTCTAATGTAAATTGTTTTTCTTAGAGGTGGGCAAAATATCCGCTCACCGACTTTTGGTAGTCGGTAGTCGATATAGATTTTTATACCAACTTCGATTCGGTTCAGTTAATCGATATACTGATTTTAGCCCATTTTCATACCTATTTTTAACCCCAAAACACCCAATTATTTTGGCCCAATAAAATAGTAATAATAATAATAATAATAATAATAATTAATTAATTAATTAATTAATTAAAAAAAAAAAAAAAAAGCCCATGGTTAACCGACCAACATTAATCGACTGTCTTTTAACCGAAAATGTTGAAAATTTTTCTTAGTCGAAATAAAGTCGGTGAATTAACGAACAATTTCAGTTCATAGTACGAAAATACCCCTATCGTCACCGATTTAACCAATATCCACCTCTAGTTTTTTTACTCGCTTTTGTTACACACATCACCCCCTAATATTCAGTGAACATCTCATATTATAAATTGAACAACTTCTATCTTATGAATTTCTTCACTCTTAAGCATTTCTTGTTTACCACTTAACATGACCTAGAGCATATTTTGGCGCTATAATTTTCCATTTGTTTCTGAGCTAAACACATCATACAAAATTCAAAAAGTATGTGTCTTGTCTTGCATTAACATTCTTAGTTTTACGGCGGTGATCCGATTTAATCTCATCCTCTTATGGATGATCTAGCCAAGATAATAATGGGATGCTTTTTGGTTTGTCCTGGCCATCAATCTCTTCGATTAACATCTCTAATTACTATTTTCATGTCTTTAGATTAATTTTTCATGCTAATAAAAAAGATTAAAAAGATAAACCCCACCTTAATTTTAGTCTTCCATTAATATATGCAGGTTGTGCCAACTCAGAGCCTGCTTGAAAATGCTGGAGAGGACATGGTGGTGGTACTCCTTCCGCGTTCTTTCACGTCATTCGATCTGTTAACAGAAGATTCCAGCAATCTCAGGACTAGGGGAACTGATTATTCCTCAAGATCTTCTTTTTAAAATGTATTTATAGAGGAATAATCAAATAAACGCAATAATTCTCTTTAGAGGGATGTTATCGTGTAAATAATATCAAACTTGCTTCTTTTTCTGTTCCATGGTTGAATATTTATGTTGACTGCTCTTCATTCTGACCTTTTGTTCGTTAGTTCATTGCAAGTGAAAATAAGAATGTTCAAGCATTAGTATTTCCTGGTTATAAACAAACAGGAAGAATTTGAAAATTCAAGAAATGAATCCTGCAACTAAAATTGACAAGATCTAATTTGTGGTGAAATTCTCTCTTCTTATTAATTTTTTTTTTTTCTCAAAAAATTATAAATGGTTAAATACCTTATTTACCCTTGGGGTTTTACAATTTTATTTTTTGATCCCTAATCCCTATGGTTTACTTTTGATCAAAGGAGATCCATGTAGTTTGCCTAAAGACCGAGATGGTTTTTCTATCTATTTGTCGTTAGTAGACTTAACGAAAATTTATGTCACTGACTTG
>JADOBO010000632.1:0-10959 GCA_016403345.1 Corylus heterophylla | reverse complement strand
AATCATTATCACCATCAATCAAAATGTTTTCATAGTTAACCACGTCCGGTGGCAAACTGGAATTAGAGCTAACAGAAGAATTAGATCTAAACATTATGACACACAAACTAAACTCATAATCACTCACTGGGTGAAGTCTTAAGGGATCTCATCCTAGGTACTCACTCACTGGTAAACTTCCTAAGCGTGTCCTCACTAAGTGTATGACTAGTACACGCAGACCCTTGGCCTAACATACAGGTTGCGCAGACCCTTGGCCTAGCCCTCAGCACCTACTTTTATATATATATATATATATTATTTTTTTATTTTATTTTATTTTTTTGTGTAGGCTATGCAATGTTCGGCTCTCTTAAGCTTTTTAATTGACCTATGTAAGGAGTGTTGGGCCAGTGACTCCCAAACCAGATGGTTTTAGGGCACTAGATGTAAAATATCCCTAAGGCTTAATTACTCAAGTCAAAAAGGCTACGAAGCCAAACTAGCCATACAATCAACCAAATTGAATTTTTCATCTTTTTACGCGAACACTCAATGCTTAGTGAGGCATGAGGTCTGGTTAGTCAATGAAAAGCTCAAACTGATGGTCACACACACACACACACACACGCGCGCGCACACACACACACACACACACACACACACACACACACACACATATATATATATATATATATATATATATATATATATATATATATATATATATATATATATTTTTTTTTTTTTTTCTATCTTCAAGCCAAGGTTTCATCAACACTTCATCTTACAAATCGCAAGGCATACCCTAATTAATCCAAATCTCATACCTCACAAACTTTATGCTAGTGTGCTTGTGATAATCAACTTAGACATGTGAAGTCTCTCTAATCCACCAAATGAGTCAAAAGACTCAGATTTCTAATGACATGCAGTGTTCAAAAAGTTAAACATACTAATGGCATGCAAACCACAATTATGATGTAACTCATGCCCAATCAACAACATGGCACGATTTTTATTTTTTTTATTTTTTTTAACAAAACAAACAAAAGGACACAAACAAACAAAAAGATAATGTGTTTTTCCACACCCCAAACTTAAATGACACATTGTCCCCAATGTGGCAAGAGATATAATACCGTGGGATGAGGAAACTCGAGTGGGCAAAGTCAAGGCATCCCCCAAACTTGAACACAAAAACATCTGTCAAAATCTAACAGCAATATTTCCTCATAAAAACAAACATCAAAAGATTAATTGCTATTAGAGAAAAAAAAAATGAAATGACAAGAAATGAATGACAAAAAGGAAAATAAATCAAAAATAAAGTGCGGAAAATGAAAGAAAGAAAGAATAGCGCACTTTCCCCGATCATTTGGGTGTCCAACCAATCTCTTCCACCCTTTCTTCTTAAGAATTCGATATCCCTCTGGAAGGATGTTTCGCCATCTTAAGTAGCCTAGTTGCTTGCTTCGAAGGATCTTCTTTGGAACATGGTTCCTAGATTTGTGACCTTATGTGCATAGATTCTTGAGACGTTCAGAATAAGACAGCTTTTTGAGACATTGATAAGATGAAGCTTGGGGTCCATAAAGTGTCTCAAGAGGGATTGTGACAAAGGACTGAGCTTCAGTACTCACTTCCTTGTCATTGAACATATTTGGGGGCTTAATTTGCTCCCGTTCTCAACTTGCGCCAAGTGCTCCTTTTTCTCTTCCTCTTCATTGTTATCCAAAATGAAAGGTTTAGCTATTGATGAAGATGATTTAAATGATGATATCTCAGTGGTTTCCTCATTTTTAGTTCGCATCTTAGGAGTGGAGGCCAATAAGGCATCAGCTTGCTCAAGTAACTTGTCAAGGTCTAGGTCACATCCAAATTGAAAAAAACACTTTCCCAATGGGTCCTCCAGACTTGGCTCATCAACAGTCTCCTCATCTTTTTCCTCACTCCCAAATATGGTGGTTGTTTGAACATGCTCATTTGCCTTGCTAGCATCTTCCTCATCAATCATGTAATAGTTAATGAATGGACAATCATCTATCTGATGAGAAGGATAATAACAGTATGAGCATGACTTATTAGGTGCATGAGTGTGAGGAGGTAGGGTATGGGCACGCCTAGCTGCCATGAGTTGGTTTACTCTCTCATCTAAGTCATCAACATAAGCAGTTAGAAAATGTTGCTCTAATGACTCTTGAAGAGGGTAATTGCTAGGTGAAGGCATGGAAGAATGGTTATTGAACTGTAGATATTCAGGATGGTGCAGTTCATGAGATTGGGGAGCATAATTTCCCGTAGCGTGAGCTTGCCACGAGAAATCAGAATGGTTGCTCCAGTCTGGGGTGTAGAAATTGGAAGTTGATTCAGACCTCGGATTGGAAAAATTGGTGTTCATCTGCTCTATTCTTCCATGCTAGGTGAAGGCATGGAAGAATGGTTATTGAATTGTAGATATTCAGGATGGTGCAGTTCATGAGATTGGGGAGCATAATTTCTCGTAGCGTGAGCTTGCCACGAGAAATCAGAATAGTTGCTCCAGTTTGGGGTGTAGAAATTGGAAGTTGATTCAGACCCCGGACTGGAGAAATTGATGTTCATCTGCTCATATGAAAAATTGGAAAATTGTCCCAAGGATGGACAATTACCTGAACTATGACAAGGGCTGGAGCCAAGAGTTGATTTTAGTAGGGGCGACATTAAAATAATAAAATAATATTTTATTTTTTATAACATAAAAAAAATGATAAATACAATTTAAAATAAAAATATTTCATAAGACAATATAAAAAATTTATTCTTCATGAAGCTTATATGGCTATCATTTATTTGATATTTTTTCTTCTTTTTGTCGACTGAAATTCACTATCCTCCAAAAATCAACCTAAAAAGAGATATTGTAGGAAATAGTACTAAGAAATTAGTTTTTTTTTTTTTTTCCTAATTATACTAAGAAATTAGTTGATTGATATGTTAGTTGACTAGTATATTCTTACAAAACGATGAAAAGTCTAGAGACTTAATAACTTATGAGCATGTTTGAAATTACATAGAAAAATAGAACTATCTCTAAAATTTTGTTAAAAAAAATTTTCATTGAAAAACTTTAAGGGTTGCATTTGGATCCCCTCCGGTCCGTTTGGACCGAAGGGGATCCGGTCCTTGTTATTGTAGGAGCATAATTGTCTCCAAAATTTTGGTACCATGCCTCAAGTGTTTTTTCTTTTTTTTTTTCTTTTTTTCTTTTTACTATTACTAATGTTTGGTAATAAAATGAAAAAAAAAAAAAAAAAAATGCATTTAGAAGCAAAAATGGATAAAAAAAAAAAAAGAAAAAAAGAAAAAAAGGAAGACGTGTAGTGACTTTTTTATTTCATTATAGCAAAATGGTTAATGTGATTTTTATTTTCAAAAAAAAGAAAAATAATAATTGCATAACAAACTTTAGTAGGTGTTCGGGTGCATGGAGAAACAATACATTAAGACAATGCTCAACCTGAGTTTACTTATATAATTGACAAAAACCCAATAAAAAATAGCTAAAAAAGAGAAAGAAAACAAAAAAAAAAAAGGGTAATTGAAGCCTGCTTTACTTGCCCCATGTAGAGACTACAAATTGCTTTTCTTTCTCAAGCCATAAGCCACTTCACCTATATCTCTCATCAATCAACACCTCAGCATGTAATTAATGCTTCCACGTACTCAACTTTATCACTTTTTCAATTCTTGGTCCTCTAGATATTTCTCAGCGCCTCCACACAAACACAAACCAGAAGAGGTGAAGAAAATAAGATTTTACTCTGTGGCCTGTGCCTTCATGCTGAACAAACAAAAACCAGCAGGGGCGAACCAAGAAAGGAGGAGGAGGGGGGTTTGAGCAAAAAATTTTAAAAAGGACCTTATAAATTTTTTTTTTTCAAAATTTTTGAAGGGGAGGGCGCCCTTGCCCCGCCCCTGCGTAGATCCGCCACTGGCTGGAGCAGTATAAACATGGTCTATGTGGATAGAAATGGTGAGAGAAGTTGGTAGGAGCCGGTGTCCTACAACTAAGAGTAGCATTAAAATTACCAAACGGAAAATTCATGCTTACACTCACTCTTTAAAACAAAACACACCTCCACATAAAACAGTAACCAAATTTTTTTTTTTTTTTTTCCTAAAGAAATTAAAATAAACAAAAATGAAAACTAACACAGAAACACAAAACTAAATAGAAATACCAAAAAAAAAAAAACAAAAGACTCAAAAACTCACAAAATGGACCAAACATAAGTTTGGCAAAATTTTAGGTGTTGGCCCATTTTGATGTAGTTTGTGGAGGTGCGCTCGACCGTAGGTGATGTGCGATCGAGCGTAGATGGGCGCACCTGCAGAAGCGTCGAGCGCAGGTGTGCGGGATGCTTGTTGTGTCAGGCTCGAATGCGCTCGAACGCAGGTAATGTGCGATCGAGCGCTTTGGCAGGGACTAGTTCCTTCGGAAGAACTGCAACAGAAACAACAAAAACAAACAACTTTTTTTTTTTTTTGTTAGTAACTGTAAACATAAACAAATAAAAAATAAAAAGAAACAAATTGTAAAAAGAAAATAACTAGTAAAAAAATAAACTCAATTTAAACAAAAATCAAATTTCACAAACAAACAACTCCCCGGCAATGGCGCCAAAATTTGATGTACAAATTTAATTGTACTCGCAAGCGCACAAGTCATGTGCAGTAAAGTGTGTGTGCAAGTGCGAGGTCGAATCCACAGGGAGTCGTGTTTGCAAAAATTAATTTTCTAATTTAAACCAATTTTATCTTAACCTAGTTCCAAATTTCGTATTTTTGTTGTGCAAAAACATAAATTGAACTAAATGATTTGAAAACAATTAATGGAAAAGTACTAAGGTTATCCGAATCCACCTCGCCAAATCAAACAACATGTTCTTGCATTTTATGCATACAATAGACAACCAAAAAGTTTATACATTATTCAAAAGTCAAAAACACGCACATTAAATCATTCGATGAATCTATCCATTAAAAGAATCACAATGAATATTTAATTGAGCTCAAATCATGCACTGTATCCGTAGATCACAATTGATATTAGTCTCAATCCAATCATTCGATGTACCCCCAGACGAAACACAACGAATATAAAATTTAGCATGAATAAAAGAACAACATTCAATCAAATGAAATTAATCAAACAATTGAATTAACTTTGAACAACAATTTAATTAAAAATCACATTGTATACATAAAACGACAACATGAATGTTTATCCATGACGAGGCTTCATCTTCAACTTTAGTTGAAGATTTAGCCTCTCATGATAAAAGAAATCATAAAGAAACTAAATTAACTTCATTAAAATCAAATACTTACAAAAGAATTCGAGTTCAAAGTGACAAAATGCCTAGAAAACACGAAAACAACAAAGAACGGCGCCCTTGGCATGCCTCCGTATGTTTATAATAGAAAAGAATGATATTTATAAGCTAATTTTAGAGTTTCAGCGCTGCCAGGTCGGTCGAGTGCGCTCGATCGCACTCGGGCAACATGTTTTCTGCTGCGTAGGGCACGCTTCCAGTCGGAATTAGCCTACTCTTGTGAAATATGAATTTGTAGATCTTTGAGTTAGCTTTCTAATGACACAAAGATCGCTTCAATCCGAACTACAAAACTCTAGATATGGCCTTTTTATTGGGACTCGTTGGGTGCAAATCATCGCTCGATCCCAATTTGCTGCCAATGCTCCATTAAGTGTCTTAAGCCCAAGAATTAATGGAATGCGTTTCAAATTTCACCTTAAAGCCGCATTTTTCGCTTAACAGCCTGCAAATCATTAAAACACTAAAACTAACCAAAACATCATAAAATAATAAAGCTAAAGGCTTAACAAATGCAAATTAAGGGGTCCAAATATGCAATATTTGGCACTCATCACTCTACATGGCCGAGTCCTGCTCCACCTCTACATGGACTAGCTTCGCCCTGCTGAATTCCATGATTGCCTCGCCCTTGTTCACTTTCGCGGGACCTCGCCAAAAGTTCACATGATCCCTAGATTTCTTGGGAATCTGAACAAAAGGATCCTAAAAGTCATATATCCAAGAATGGGGGGGTATCTGGTTTGAAGATCATCAACAGAATTTTGAAGAAACGGCTTGGTGAGCGCAAGGGAAGTAGTCATCTTAGCTAGGATTGGATCGAGAAGCTTCCGCATAAAGACCTTTTGGTACAAGTGCAACGATGAAGGCCTCAAACTACACCTTCACTTGTTGAAGGAGAAGCAGGACAAGCCCCAAGTAACCATGGCAGCACACCGAGAGATAGTGGCTCAGCACGTCAATCAGAAGATCTCGTTGCTTCGGAAAAAAGCCAAAGAGCTTTTCCAAGATCAAACTCGGGAAACATAACTAAGGCACTTTTCCAGTCGCTTCGGAAAAAAGCCAAAGAGCTTTCCCGAGATCAAACTAGGGAAACATAACTAAGGCACTCTTCCAAATTTAACTCGTCAAGAACATAAAGCATCTGAAGTAGGATTGTTCAAAAAATCATTCTCGGGATATACAACCGAAGATGCTTTCCCGAGTCTTAAAATAATTCTTGAGATATACAGCCGAAGAGGCTTTCTCGAGTCTGAAGGAGGTCACAAATACACATAAGATTCTCGATGCCCGACCAATTGGACAAGTCAGCCATGGGAATCGGTGGTAACTGTTGAGGATAAAATCCACTATGGGTCCCACTATCTCTCAACAACCCCCAATTATCTCATAAGATCCTACATTATCTCAACTACCTCACATTATCTTTCCACTATTTCAAATGATCCCTTAATGATCTGAAGGAGAAAATCAAAGAAACAGTTACACAGATAAAACCCTATAAAAGGGAACACTAGGCATCGGTAACAGGGATCGATCATTTATTTTCTCAATATATAGCTAGCTCTGACTACATTTAGACCACCATATACGATTGCTAACTTAAGCATCGGATGGTCTACGGGGCACCCCAAAGACCCCTTTGACGCTCTTATTATTTTGTAGGAGCCAGAAGATTGATAATCACAGACGCTTTGAAGAACGTGAAGATCAAACCAATCGGAGACTGTTAGACCAAAAAAATGTGCCAAGATATACTATCATAAGAACCGTATATAATTTTAGTTTTAATCCATATAAATTAAAACATATTAAAAAATTCTCATATGTGTAATTTAAAATAGAAAGAAGTGTAAAGAAAAAAGAAAACAGCATGAAGAAAACCTGGAATGAGTTAAAACATAAGACCCTTAAAAGCACTAGTAGCAGCTTCCCAACCATTTTCTCTTAATTTAGGAAATAAAATTACTTTTTGATTCCCTATAAAAATAAAAATAAAAACTTCACAATAGATTCCCTTCTTTTTTCCTATATTAATTAAATACTATTTTTTTTTTCATCATTGCAACCAATGAGAGAGGAGAGATGAGAGAGAATTGTTGGGACATGTGAAAGAGAGTGGAGAGAGAATGAGATGTTTTATAATTTAATAATGCATAGGGAGTCTATAATGTTTCCCAATGCATTGAAAAACATTGTAGATGTCATTTAATGTTGGTTAAATTTGGGGCTTTTGATGTGGGTGTTTTTTGGTGATTTTTTTGAGATTTTTCCTAAATATAGGGAAGGGAATGGACTATAAGGAGTCTACTACTAGTGCTCTAAAACATAAGACTCATAAAACATATTAAAATATTTATTCCCATTGGAGTAGTTTTATCTCTTTCATAACAGAAAGAGATAAAAAAATCATGGAAGGAATATTGAAACACAAAAAAAAAAAAAAAAAAGAACAATAAAGTCAATTAAATTTACAAAAAAAAATTATGAAATTTGAATGAAAAATAATATATAAATTATAATAGAAACTAAGGAAAAACAAAACAACATGAAATAAATATCTCTTTTTCTCTCTCTATATATATATTTTTCCTTTCGACTATCCTACACATATATAACATAAAAGGGATTAAAAAGAAGAGGAAAAATTGAGTATGCTATGGAAAAAAAAAAAAAAAAAAAAAAGCAAGCCCCTCTAGAATTACTCTCTCTCTTTTCTTCTAGACAACACCAATAAGAACTTCAAGAGGAGATCTTCCCCTTTCACTGTAGCAGTGCTCGGTGTCTTCTTTGTAGGCTCCGCTAGTCTCCGTTTCTAGCAGGTTGCTTTAAATCTAGTTTGTAGATGTAGATGTAGATGTAGATCTAAATCTAGATCTAGATCTAGTATCTTCAATCTTAGATCTAGATCTAGTCTCTTCAATCTTAGATCTGATCGTTTTATTTGGCTAAGGCGTGTCTTCCGAATGGATATCTACGATGTGCTCCTTCGCTGTTGCTTGTGGGGTTTCTGTTTTTTGTTTTTTAGTTTGTTTGTCCTGGCTTTCGGGTTGATGATGGATTTATTGTCTTGACCTTCAAGTTTAGGATGGAGTAGATCGTTGTGGGAGCTTAACTCTCACGGCTGGATTTTTAGTTTCAAGTTGTTTTTTATTTTTGTTTTGTATTTGAGCTACCCATGTTCTAGATATAGTTTGCACGAAGTAAATCTGTTCGTTAAATGTAATTGTACATAGGTTAGCGGAAGCTTAAAGTCATTTTTATGACTTTGTAACATTTATAGCTTTTGGCTATGATTTTTCAGAGTTGTATACTCTATGCAAGTTCATCAATGAAAGTTTCATATTTTTCAAAAAATAAAAAATAAATAACATAAAAGGAACTACTTTTAGGACCAAAAAAAAAAAAAAAAACTCAATGAAGATCCAAACACAACATTGGAGTTCTTTGAATGGTCTTGGTCAAAAGTCCGTATGCAAATATTTGTATGAATGTGCAGTTGAGAAAATGTAAATTCTCTGTGTTTCATTCAGACAAAGGGGCAAACAAAATCCACAAAAAGCAAACACAGTAAGGAAATCACTTTTTTTAATCCACTATCTCCAACGAAAAGCAACAGAAAGTTCAAATTGTTGTTTTGATTTATTTAATTCGTTTTTCTTTTCTTTTTTGACAGAATTAGTGAATTCTTTTCAATGGAATTTGGGTTAGAAAAATTCTTATGTCTCTCTGTCTGTCTCTGTCTCTGTCAAGCAACATAATTTTTTTTTTCTTCGTCTCTATCTATGTACTTCCCTCTTGAAAGTTGCCTAGAAAAAGAGGAATTTCAATATAAGAGAAAAGCATAAGAGCTGAGCAAAAAAAAAAAATAGAAGATAGGAAGAGAAGAGGAAATTAGATTAAGAAACAGATTTAGAATTTCAAAAGATGAGAAGAGAACCAAGAAAAAAAGGAAGACAGGACAAGAAGAAGAAGAGGAACACGAAGTCCGTGAAGAAGAAAAAGAAGATGGTGGCGCTCATATCAATAATTTGGTAAAATTAGGTTTTTTTTTAAAAAAAATATTTTACTTGTATTTGCCGTAGAGTAAATATGAGGTGAAAATATTAGTTGGCATAATAATATGACATGGAAAATTCAAGTATGCTTTTTAAGAATCATAAATAAAATATGACATATGTCATACTTTTATTGGATGTAACGTGGCACACTAACAGAATCCGTTAAGTTAATGGATGAAATTTAATTGCAGGGACTAATTTTTTTTTTTTTTTTGCATACCACAAGGACCTTTGAATTCGTTTTGATATCACATGGAGTAAATTGTAAATCAGGTAAACCATAGGTTTTTCCTAAATTTAGAAATGATGTCGTATGTAGGTATTATCATATTATCATATAAACGACCTTTTTTTGAAAAAAAAAAAAAAAAAGTGTGAACTTTTTTTTTTTTTTCTTTCTTTAAAAATGTGATTAGTAAATTTTACTAACCGCATTTTCATCCCTACTCCCAACCGTTAGATTAGACATTAAAAACTCTTCAAACGGTACAAATCTAGTGGTCAATTGTTATTACCGTACACAACAATGATAAATAATATGAAATCGAAAATGGAGCAGTAAGAGAAAATCGAAACACAAATTTACGTGGTTCGACAATGTGCCTATGTCCACAGGAGAGTGCATCTATAATTATGGATGCTAATATATCTGAAAGCGTTTTGGATCATCATGATCAACTCCTCTCTCTATTTTGAGGACATCTTGAAAGCCTTATAAGGGTGCATTTGGCATTGTGATATCATACATAAAAAATGTGAATTTAAACTAAATTGCATAAAAAAATTATTTGAGATTGTGTTTTTTGAAAATTGCAATTCGAAAACACAAATTTTTTTTTTTATGCATTTTCAAATTGTAGATAAGGAGGTGCTTTTTTTAGAACGCAAAATTTTAAAGGCCAAATAGAATTTTTCAAACAATATAGGTTCATCAATCATCATATTTGTTTTGATCAATATATGTTCATCAATCATCATATTGTTTTAAGCTTTATTCTTGGGTAATTTATTGTTTTGATCAATATAGGTTCATCAATCACCATATTTGTTTTGATTAATATAGTGTAAAGTAGTGATCTTTTTGAAATTCTTGTGGGTATGTCGTGAAAGAGAAAAACGAGAGGGAGAGAGAAAACACTTTTATAAATTAAAAATAAAAAGAGAAAAGTGAGAGAAAGAATTTTTGGTGTTAAAGAAAGTTTACGGTGAGCTACACTAGCTACACTGCAACTTATATTTTGAGAAGTTTTATCCAATTTTTTTAAAAAAGCATGCAATTGGGGTTTAATGGTTTATGTCCCCCTCTGGCCTAGTAACCAGCTGACCCAAATGCAGATCCAACATCTGCTGGCCCAATGTCCAAGCAGCCCAAGCGCGACTTTAGGGCCACCTAGAAACCCGCGAGCCCAGATGCTCCAATAAGTATTGGACGTGGGATGCAAGTCGCTAGCAGAAAATCCTCAAATGAGGCAACAAAAGCTCATGAAGTCATGATTACTTATTTGGGAAGACAATTCTTCTCGATTCTTTTATCTTTTTAG
>JADOBO010000631.1:0-10644 GCA_016403345.1 Corylus heterophylla | reverse complement strand
CTTGGAAATTGGGAAAATTTGACAGCTGGTTAGTAAATCTAATAAGGTGCATTGATGTCCAAGAAAAAAAAAAGGTTTGATATAGAATGCAACAAAATTAAAGGTGCTTCTGACCAAAAACTTCTATTGCATAACAAGCACCGTTGAAAACCCTGTTTGTGGCAGTGTTTGCACAGAAACCAATCATATGGTGGCTCACTTTCTTTTGATAAAGATTACTGTTGTTTTAAGAAGAAATTGGAAAAAAAGGAGGAAACTCAGGTAGAACCTAGTAATATTTTTTCATCATATCTGTCTGTATCTGCACAGTAACGTGCTGGTATTTTCCTAATACTAAATAATAGGAAAGATAGCAACATACCTTGTATGAGTTTTAGAATTGCAGAAGTGATGAAGATGCTCATTATGTCCTCGAATATTACTATGTTGAACAATTGAAGTGGAGATCCCAAATCATGGCAGGCCATAATTATCATTGCCTAGGAAAAACATAAATTATGAAGCAATCTGGCAAAAACATCGCAAGATGCAAGTGGTCCAAAAGCATTTAACTAGGCTCTAGGCACACCTGAAGGGATAGAATAAAAAAACTCCACATTCTATCAAAGCTCCTAAATATCTGCCAAAATGAACGGATCTCTACAAAATTTGTCTTCCCTAGCCATTTTGGTTCATGAACTTCCTCCATGGTAGCCTGTGGGAAAAGAACAAGTGAGAGTCTTTAGGAATAGGGTAACGAATTGAGCAGTGAGTCATGCAATTGGAAGAAATATCCAAAACTAATCTTCTTTTTCCCACTAACCCTAGTAGGGGGAAAAAAGAAAAAGAGAAAAAAGCAGACCTGGAAGGATTGATCCCAGTGGATACAAAAAGCAAGAACAGGCTCAGCTGTCGAAAAGGCAGTGAAAGTTATCCTGCCTTTTCATGTTAATCATATGGGATAAATATATGGAACCTTATGCATAAAATCCTAATAAAATTTAAAGCAAGATGGTTCTGACATATTTTATTGAAGATGCAAATACATTTAACTTTTGCTTCCACAAGCAAATGTATTCATTTATGAATATGCTATAATATTGACAATTTTGATGTCACAATCTATCACAGCAACGCAAGAACCATTCATGATATAATAGATCCTAGTATTGATTGAGAAGAAAAATCAATTATCACTCCATGTGAGAGAAAATGGCAAGCTTATTCAATATATCTCAGGTTTCATGATCTCTTAACCTGCCAAAACATCTACTTTGCAATCAAATTTTATTTAAACTGGAGAATACTCTGATATTTTAACTGCATAAACCATACACCACTCATTTCATATTGTATTCTACTAGGGAGTAAGAAAGCACCCTAAAGTATATTGTTGCATCATGCGAGACAAAGGACCACTTATATACTTATGTCTATGCTAGTAATAACATGCTTTCTAATCTCTTTAACAAGCTATAAACACCAGAGAGCTGTTGTGCACTGCGAAGATATATATTTATAAAGATTACTTTTTTATTCAAACATAATGCAAATCATTATATTATTCATTGCAGGCTGAAATAAAGAGCCAATTAGAGTAATAAATATAATTTACCCCCATTTCTGTATCTTTCTTCTCTTCTCTCTTCCTCCTTTGTTCTGCAGTATTATGTGCTACCGAAGCATCTTTAGCATTAGATTTTTTTGAAGGCTGTACACAAAAGAAATTGTGGTCTAGACGCATGGGCCAACCTATTTCAAAACAAGCAGGAGACCTGCAGAAATAGCATATATAAATAGCTTTGTTTTAATTTCTTGAAGCCCAACTTGGCAAAAGCACAAATTCATTCTAACCAGAAATACTCATTCAGATCATCATAGTTTCTCCATGTAGAATGGTCAGCTGTCCCACTTTTGCTTTTCTTAGCTTCCTTCAATTTTTAACAAGAAAGTTAGTTTTTAGACAGGAATATACATTGACAGGGTGCAATCAAGAAGAAGTACCTCTCTTATAACCCTGTATATGGGAGTAACAACATTGTTAAGGAAGGATTCAGACTCTCCTCCATATGCTGGCATAACCTTCTCCCAAGTTGTCAAGCTAACAGCATCAGTTAACATAGCATGCAACTCATATGCCATCTTCATGAAAACAAAGAAACAAAATAATAATAAGACATGAAATATATTGATATCCACACTAATGTTTGCATGCATTACCTTAACAGCATATATTGGGAAATGCATGGGAAAGCGGCAAGTTTAATCTAGAGAATAGTTTCCCCAACTAGTGAATTGCTCAAGAGGTATACTTTTGCGTAAACTTTAATTGGCTGTTTTTGTTTTGGCTTAAAATGTTTTACGTACTTCTGGGATTTGGTCTAACAAAAAATGCTGATCAACAAAAAAATCTTTGGGTGAAAGGAAAACTAAACCAAAACACAATCAAATGTATTACATTTTTAAGAAGCATAAAATGTCGAAACTCCCAAGCCTGCCCCTCACCCCAACTCGATCCAATCATCTTTTCTAGCAAAATGCAACTAGAGCTAGTATGAATTGATAATCAAAACATATATGGATATTTTAGGTTTTCATTAGGAGTTTTTATTAGTTGGAACTTCCATTTATCTTAAATGCTACTTGTGATCTTAAATTCTATCACAACCAATCTTTTTTTTTTCCTCACCTCCAGCCTCCTATCTCTCCCTCTCTGGAAATTTCTGTGTTCTTCATCCCTTCACCACATCACTCCTCCATTGACAATGCCCTTCTCTCCTTTAACCATTTGTTCACTTCCTCCAATTCCAACCTCCCTCTCCACCAAGACTCCCTCCTTAATGGCATTGTCATCCTATAAAAGAAGACCGTGGGCAATGCAGAATTTTCAAATGACCCAAAGGCTAAGAGCCTGTTTGGGATTGAGTTAGAGGGTCCTAAAAATGCTTTTAACACTCAAAAAGCCCGTTTGAAGAAAAAAGTACTCATTTGGTAAAAAATTAAAAGCATTTTTAAGGGTCCAAAAAGCCTAAAAATTGCTAAAACGCACTTTTACTAAAAACTTAAAAATGAAACTTTTGCCCAAAAGCTCTTTTTGACTTCAAAGCTCTATTTATTAAACGCAATCCCAAACAGACTCTAAGTCGATAAAAGTGGCTCCCACTATGTCGCCATTTCATAGCGCATGGTTGGATCTGAAGATCATGAAGGCAAGTAGAGTGCCGGCAAGTGGGTTTTCAATGGTTGATTGACATGGTGGTCTGGTCAAGTTTTCAGGGTGACTATTTTTGCAGATTTTAGTGGTCAAGGGCATTTGGGTGAAGGGCATTAATGATGGGTTTTAGTTATCAGTGTGGCAATGTTTTGGTCATTTGGGGGGGTACGTGTGATGGATATGAATGTTATGGGTCATAGATGTGGGTCTTCCACGCTGTAGGGAGTGCAGTTGGTGGTCGGTTTGTAGTGGTGGTATGGTGTCTAGGCCACTTGGCTGTGGGGGTTTGTGGCGATTTTTAGGGGATTTGGGCTATAGGTGTTGGAAAGAGTGGTGTTTCAGGGTGATTTTAGAGGGATTTGGGTTGTCATGAGTATGTCTAGAAGTGTTGCGGTGGTGTGTTTAGGTGTGCAAGAGTGTAACAAGTTTGGGTGTTCTGGGTCATAGACGTAGGTCTTCTAGGCCGTGGGGAATGGAATTTGGGTTGTGAATATGTAGAGCATGTGGCCTATTCATGTCTAGCTGTGCGGAGGTAAGAGTTTTCGCCGTGGGATGCAGTGGCGATAAGTTTTGGACAGTTAGATCAGTTGTGGTGAACATCACCTACATGAGCAAGCACAAGATGAAAATATTTTTGTCGTTGTTTTTCATCCCAGGTTATTTCAGCTGCGGTGGCAGATAATGATTTTAGGTATGAGCCAAACTGAAAATTTCTTCGGAATCATTTTCAAGGGTTCAACCAAATGGTGAAATGTTAAGGATTTTCTCAAAAAATGTTTTTAGTGAAAATGGAAACATCAAAACAAACACAAGTAAATACTAGTGCTATCTGCAAACTATAATCAAGCTCAAAAGTCATTTATTGTGGAAGTTAACAAGTATCTCATGCTTTGATGAGCCAATGTCAAAAGAAATAGTAAAAAAAAAAAAAAGAAACAAAAAAATTCAGAATATCTAGTCATATGTGATATGCAGAATTAGAAGTTACTGTATAATGGGAGAGTTCCATAAATCCTTCAAAGTTCAAACAAACTCAGAAGTAAATGTAGCAGTACAATCTAGAAATGTTTGAAATTTTGTACAATCTAACAACGTTTGAGATTTTCATTCGTTTAATCACAATAGCTATGCTATAGGAAATATAGTAAAGACCAGCATGTCATGATTATAAATTTAAATAAAGCAATCGCATCGTCTTTACTGTGAATTTTCTTCTTAGCCCATCACATAAAAGGCCTAGCTCCCTTTTCTAATTATTTGAGAACAGGCTTATTAATCATCCAGAATCTTCTCAAAACTGGTCTTCTGAATCCTCTAGAGCTGGTAAACCAACTTTTATCTTCCAAGACAATACCAAATATTCCAAAACATCAAGAAAATAGAAAAGCATTCCTAAATAAGAACTACCATAAGACAAAGAACCAGTTTGGGAGGGCTCAAGCTTTTTAAAATTGCAGCTTTTTTGATAAGATGAAATACTTTGAGGGTTGCTTATCAAAGCCACCTAAAAAGCACAAGCTGCTTTACAAAATTGGCTAAAAAAGCAGAAGTACCGAAGTTAACAAAGAGCCTGCAAGAAACTCCTAGTTTTTAAAATTTTAAGCATCATCCAATCAAATGAAGCCTAAATAGGTAGTTCAACCAAGTGATGAATATATAAGATGATAGAGGCTTCTTCCAATAAGTATCTTTATCAATTCACTAACCACTGTCTCCCATATATTTGTTCTAGTTTTATCTATAGTACATACAATCTTGGAACTTCCAATGGCATAAGCTTCTGTTAAGGAGGATCAAACTGTAGTTCGATCAACTTCTTACTAATAGGTAAACAATCAACTTGTTGCTGACTGTCAATTATCTCAAAAGGCTGCTAAGGTATATGAGCCTTTGTTGCAGGAAATCAGATGACCTAGAAACGTTAGACACTACATATGGCAGCAATTGCAGTGCCGAAACAAACTATATAGCTTCCTTATAACAGCTTACACAATGATGACTATATAGCTTACATCTGGAAGTAAATGATTATTTTGCTTCAGATCGGTTAATGGCCATAATTTTTATCATTCCAATGAGCAATATCAACAGAACAAGTTGGGGCTGTCTTCACTTAGTTTAACTGAAAAACCAGTTCAATAACATTTGTCACAATCTAACTATCTAAGAAAGTATGAATTTCTTGTGTATCTTCACTTAAACTCAAGTGAACATCTATGAAATGCTGGCAGTGACCAAGAAAATTTCTGCAGCTTGGAACGAATAAAAAAAATACTTATTGCAAATCATAAATAATTTGGGGTTAATCATATAATCAGAAACTACATAAACGACGAAGGACTATGGGTGATAGTCACTGAACCACCATACCTTCTCGTTTTCTATTCTCCTTTCCGTCTTTGCTTGTGTCTATATCTTCTTTTTCCATTCTTTACTACTTCCATTTAATAAATTTAATGAAAGATATAGGGCAACAATTCTTTGTCACAGATAATATAGATACGAGTCCTAGGCTGTATAAAAGCAAGAATCACAGGCAAAACTACATTTTTACATTTACAAACATACACATATATCTATGTGTGTTTATTAAATTGTTCAGAAGAGGCATTACTAACATTTTCTTTTTCTTTTTTTTTTTCTAGGAGCATAATTAGCTTACTTGGAAAAGATAACATCATAAGAAAATTAATAGTTGCTTAAATGTGCCTTTGCTCCTCTATATTGTTGCAAGAAACTCTTGTTTAGTTCAATATGATAATACTGATGTATTCTTAATATGAATGCAGTTCAGTTCTAGGCGATTTACTAATGGAAAGGATCTTTCAGATAGCAATTCCAACAGTTACCAGGAGTACTATAACAAACAGGTTCCTCTCAGTCATCAAGTTAGAGCGGTTTGCTTTCAAATCTCAAGAATAAGATCCCTATCAAAATATCCAGATTATACTACTGTCATGTGAAAAAATGTTGAGATGTACTTCAACTGCCAATTAAAAATAATCCTATATCAGCAACACTGTAGACAGATATTAATTTTTGGCTCACATGGTGAAAAATATAACACAGACACTCAGGCATGAAACGCAAGTTTGCAGCCTCCCCCCATATAAGAAGATAAAGCCCTATATATAAAAGTTTGTATTGTTGGCCATCTTGTTTCACACTAGGCAACCTGCACAGACGATAGTATATTTTAGTCAGGAAATAAACTGCAAATCTTCAATAAACCCAAAAGGAGAATAAAGACAATGTGAAAAATAAAGAGATATGTTGGGAAGAAAAAGAATATATGACAGTAAGGGCAGCAGGAAAAAGGAAGAAATATGACAAGCACAAAGAAAGGAATTAATTGCAAATATTTGGTGAAAACTAAAAACTACAAGCACAACAGGTAGCAACATTACATCATTTTGCTAACATATAAGAGCAGATCACATAAATTTCAAATTACGTTGATGCAAAGCAAGGAGCAAATTAGATCACTTGTCTTACCAAATGTTGCTTTTTCTCCCCAGAAATTTGCACCAATTTGTATAATTCTTGAAGAACTTTCTCATTAATTCATCCACAGCACCATCTCCTAACTGTTAAAGATAAGAATATCAAACATTACAAAGTCAAAGGTAAAGCAAGACCAAAAACATTTAGTATAAATAGTAAAAACACCTTTGAGTTAGATCTCTGGTCATGAGTTTGCCGAATGTGTATGTTAGCAAGGAGTAGAATCAGATGCTCCTTCTGGTTAGCTACATTATCTTTCTGATTGAGACACAGTAAAAAAATCAAGATAATATTCACTGACTGAAAGTAAGCAGATTAGAAAATAGAGGACTATGTCATGAATTTCCAATTTGCCATCTTCATATGTGATCTGATACCACGCGATACAGCACAGAAGAATAAGAAGGGAAGTAAAGCCAAAATTTGAGAATAAATGACCTGAAATCCAAACCAATACTGAAGAAAATCAAACAAATCGCTGTCTCTCCCATGTCTCTGAACATCTTGGGCAGAACGTAAACCACGAATATTGCGGATGGCAGCAAGTGCAACCTTAATCTGTATCATTTCATTAATTTATTAGCTTATTAGGATACTTGTTAGACTCCATTACAGCTTAGGCATGATGCAACACTACGCACAAATATAAACACTAGACAGATTAACTGGATTAAGAAGTAAAAAATCTATTTATCCATACAGAAGCAGACCTCACGAAGTTGCATAATTGGTTGCTGAATACTTCCATGATCAAGTGGCAAAACGTTGAACTCAACCTTTCCATGCATGCTAGCTCTATCAGCAAGGGCCTATTGTAGGAGAAGAAAACAGTAAAACTAAGAACAAAACTGCTGGCATTTTAGGAACCTGCTAGTGTTTCATTAACTCCAAATTATAATGAATGGGAAAAAATGAAAGATAAATAGATAGAGAAGAAAAGAAAGAAAGAAAGCAAAAAGACAAGAAAACCACCTGAGGACCATCTGTAGTCGTTACTGTCTCCAACACTTCATGCAATACAACAGCAATACTATGTGCATCTATCAACCTCTCTCTGTCACTAATTAAGATCAAACTAATCAGATTAATTAGGCTTAATGGACACAAACTGGTACACACTGACTTTACCTGAATAGAAGGACAATAACATATTCTAAAAATAAGGCTTGATTACCTATTGCCGAAATCAATTGATCCACCATGTTTAATCACATAGTCTTTGTATACACAATAAACACGTTTCAGTTCACGTATATCACTCTTTTCCTTCCTTTTCCTAGCCGTGGCTTCTTCATCCTATGATTTCATAAAAGCGGAGAAAGACATGAAAATTAAAAGCATTTAAAAAAAAAAAAAAAAAAAGGAAAAAGCAAAAGAACATGATAAAGCTAGGTGATAGAAGTTAAGAGGCACAGGAAAACTAACTGGAAACACAAGAGAATAAGCATGATTGGAAAATATGATACTCCAGAAAATAATTATACTCATTGACAGTCTTAATGTTCCAAGAGGTCATGGAACGAAAACTTCATAGCTTCGCAGCTAAGACAGTTCTTCTGAGACTGGTTTCCAAATAGATAGCACAATATAATGATATGTCATCCAATATAACCAGGTGATATTACATTATTGGTGAAAAAGTGAACAGTAGCACAATCCCAACCGCCAATCACAATTTGTATTTCTCTTACTAGCAGAAACATTTTGTGCAGCTTAATAAATTTTAAGTTTTGACTATGAATCAAACATAAGCAACTGAAGGAACTGATTTGTGGAAGCATTTGAATGAATAAGAACAGCAAATAGGGAAGCTAGAAACATTAACCTAACTTGCTTTGTGACTCCTGAGGCCTAAACATTTATATATCAAATGAGAATTGCGAATGTATGAATATAAAATTATATGTTGGTCTTATTCGCAATCCATTTTTATCCTTGGATGGGCTTAGTGAGTAAGAAGTCACGGTGGCAAGCATAAAAGAGTAATGCTACGTATTATACTCCCATCTCACTAGGGTGAAGCCCATCAACCCTTGTTTTTTAAAAAAAAATCAATGGCTAATAGGCACTGCCACATTAACCCAGTAAAATTGAGGTAGAATGGGAGTGTAGTAATTAGCATTAATCAACATAAAATTATGTCAAAGACGTGACTATATGCTTAAGCTAAAGCACAAAGTATCACAACCGCCAACTTATAAACAAACGTAGACACAAAATTGCCATTCACTAACTGTAAGAATATCATTTGGTGAATAAAAGACAAGATTAAACAAAATTAAAGCTAGTTGTCCTACACATATTGATGCAAGCAAGAAATTAGAAAAGCAAATCTGTCATCACCCAGTAAGCAAGTTCATATGTTTATAGGACAAGCTTCAATGTGTGTGACTACCTTTTCAAGTCGTTGAAGTAGTGAAGTTTTGAATTGTCGAACACCCCGCCCGCCCGAAGTGGGGTCCATGTAATGTGCTATTTCAAAGGCATGGAAGCGACCTGCCAAGGAACACCATTTAAGCAATGCGAAATATACTATGCTTTGAACTAAAGTGAAACTTGAATCTTTCTTACAGGACTAGGTTCTGCGGCTTACACATTGACGTGTGAATTCAAAGAAAAGACACACTCCTTACTAGAAAGTATAGTTTTGGTACCCTAAATTGATGTAAATTGACACAGACATTATTTGCCTCTTTTGCTTGTTTAGGCAAAGAAGAAAGAAAAGAAAATAAAGTAATAAAACTTAAATCAAACCTTTAAAATCTAAGCAAAAAAGACCTCCACTCAACTATTCCTAACCCAATTATTTGGCCAACTTAATAAATAATATCATTTATGGGAAATATGATCGATTTCAGCCTCAATTTGAACAAGAAAGACACAGGCCATTCTATTTCTGAAAATTACAAATCAGAAACCCACTTCTCCAATTGTCCAATACAGGCAAACAAGAGAGAGTAAAATGAAAATCTTAACAAAAATGTGAACCAACATACCCTGCCTTAGCCAGAACCTTATATAGTTTCATTCATCCAATTGAAATAACATAAAAACAAACCCAACTGCCCAGAAACACAAACAACTTACAAAGATAAGCAATACGAGGCTCCTCGCCTCCAACCAAATTGGCAACTCGAAGAAACTCCTGGATTTTGGATGCCAAAGAGGGTGGCAAGCGTTCACTCTCAAAAGGCTCGTGGACGAGATCATGGGCGGAACTAATAGTAATTGCCCTTGTAAGAGGTGTTGGGTACTCTGTGTCGACTTCATAGCTAGGCTCTGCAACCACAATCTCTGCCATTGCCCTGAGCTCAAAGGGGTGGTGGATGGGAATGATGAAGAGTGAGAAGAAGCAGACATGGGTGCAGTGTATATATATATATATGTCCTTGTTATGGGGAGATTGCTTAACGAGGTTTGCTTCAGTCTGCTTTCTTCAGCTTTACGGAGTGATTGGAAAGCGGATTATGATCTTTTCCTTTTGCTTTTGCTTTTGCTTTAGAAACTGGGTCGTTGTTTACAGGTATTCTAGCTTTTTGGTTTTTGGTCTGAGAGAAGGAAGAGAAGGAAAGGGAAGGTGAGTGACGGAAGGAAAGGGAAGGTGAGTGACGGCTTCAGTTGGCCTTTGCCCTTTGAAGGAAATGTAAAAGTTTCGAACGTGTGCCACTGAATTGAGAGGGAGATATATATATATATATATGAATCGTGAATGAAACTCAAATGGCTGTCAATGTCATCCTAGTATCCTTCTGTTCTGAGGGAGTACAACGTAGTTGACGACTGTCGGGCCCCTCTCTATTCATAAAGATTTATAAATTATTTAAAAAAAAAAAAAATTGCCAAAACATATTAAGAAAAGAAAAAAAAAATAATAATATAAAAAATTAATGAAAAAAAAAGAAATGTTATTGAAAAACGCATTTTTAAGTTCCTCGAACACACACTCA
>JADOBO010000630.1:0-45191 GCA_016403345.1 Corylus heterophylla | reverse complement strand
GTTGTCAAAGGGATAAATGCAAGGATTGACAATTTGATGGTGGCTCATGAAATGGTTGTTGACTTCGAACTTTTAATTTACTTGTTTGTGTAACTGTGTTTTCATTTATTAGTTAATTAATGTTTTGAGACTACTTGTTTATAGTCATTAGTGTGAAATTATTGGCTGCAAGTGACAAAGTGGATTTATGGTTGTTTACTTGCCTTAAGGAGTACAACACTGTGTTTGACCCACCATTAACGGTGTTGGTTCAATAGCTTAAGAAAATTTTTAAATGGTTAGAACATGTACGGTTATAGGTTCAAATTTTTGCAAATGAAAATTCTCACATATGCCTAATTAGTATTAATCACTTTGAATTTTTATTGATGCCCTCGTAGAGTTGGGTTACAACCAGTTATAATAGTCACAATTAGTCCGCTTAGCCTACCCTTTTTTGCTTTAAAAAAAAAAAAACTAAAACTGTGTTTGACATATTTTCATCGAAATTCACGACCTTATGTTTATTTATGCCAGCCATAATGATCTCAGAATTGAAGCTCAACTATCCATAACTCATATTAATAATAATAATTAAAAAAAAAAAAATCGTTCTATCATCTCTTCTCTAATAGAAAATCATTTTTATCTCCTCTCTCTCTCTCTCTCTCAAACATTAGTTTTGTGTTTGGGTTTTTCTTTTGTTTTTTTCTCTTTGATTATGCAGATCGACTGAGAAAGACAAGTTTTGCAAAATATGATAATTAGAAAAAAGATTAAAAAAATTAAATACAAATTTGTAAAATTATGACAGTTTAAAAAAACCCTCTTTAAACATCAATCAATTTTCAAACTCTTTACCGAACACGTTCACCGACTTTACCCACCCGCTTGAGACGGTGGGCCGGAAATCTGTTACCGCCACAGATTCCTCGATAACCACGACTTAATAGCGATGGCATTCAAAGCGCCAAGTTTTGTGAGGTTCAGGTTCCGACGAAACAATCAAATCAAAAGTACGGGACCTGTCATTCAGTCACCAACTAACTAGGTTGACCAAGTCAAAGCCAAGCCATCACCTGCCACGTCACCAGATGGCAGATACATGTCACTCTGGTATATTCTGGGGAGGGATGCAGGGCACAGAGAGAGTTGGTGAGACGGTGACCTAAAAGCATGGCATACTCCTCTGCTCTCAAAACTTTATTATTATTCTCTGGGGTCCACACGCTTCTTGATTGATCTTCGGTGGAGAGTTTTGTCTGCGTGACTCACCAGTCACCATACAAATACGTGGCTCGTCGCGCATGGATGCTAACTTGTGACGGCGACTCTAGCCCCTCTTGCTACATTTGGTGGAGGAAAACGGCTCGGTTGGGCCGTCATGAGAGCGATAGTTCCAAGTCGTCAGGTTAGCGTCATGTAGTCGTAATATGTAAAATTTTATTTCAAGTAATTATTTCACCGACACTGACAGGATTTGAGGTTGTCGGTGATATAATAATGTGATAAATGTAAAGCACAGGAAAAAATGATCGCTTCAAAGGTGAGCAAAAACGCCCAGCAAATGTTAGAATGAACAGAAAAATAAAATTTCACCATACGTTTCTGCAAAATATCTTTGCTTTTAGTAATTGAAAAATCAAATTTCCTTTTTCTAATTATTAAAACTAAATTAAAAAAAAAAAACAAATAAATAAATATCTTCACTTTTTCTAATTCTTCTATGGTTTTTTTTATTATTATTTGCATTTTAGAAAAATTAAAAATTGGGTAAAGTTTTTTTTAGTAATTTTGATTCAAGTACAATTAAGGCATATCACTTGTCACCAAACTCCTGAGGAGGATCTATTGAAATTTTTAAGAAATTTTAATTTCTAAAATTTTAAATTTAGGCTGTCTATTTTTCATCCAATGATCATTGTTCTGCCACGTGTTCCACTACTAATAAAATAATAAAATAATAAATATTTAATATTTTATTAGTAGTGAGACATATAACAAAATAATGACCTATAAATAAAAAATGGACAACTTAGATCTGAAATTTCAAAAACTAAAATTTCCTAAGAATTTCAGTGGATCTAGATCTCCAAACCCCCCTCTTTCTATTCACAGTAAATAATTAGGGAATTATTAAGTGTTCTTCTAGTATTTTTCGTATCCTCCCAACTGTGATGTAACTTTTAAAATCACCAATAGATTAAAAGTCAATAATGATAATCACAAATTCAACGATAATTTTAAAAGTCACATCACAATTAAGATGACACAAAAAAACACTAGAATAACACTTAGTATTTTCCAAATAGTTATATAACTTATATCAACAATTATTGTATAAAATGATTATGCTTCCTGTGAATTCAATATTAAATAAAAAGATACACTTGTTTCTAAGTCCACTTCACAGTTTAAACGAGTCAGATTTCAATGGTACAAATTATGTATGAAGAGAGAGGCGAGAAGCACTAGGGAAAAGAAACACAACCACCTCCGGAAAACTTTTTGGCATGGCATAGGAAAGAAAGAAAGAAACCACGGCAGGGCGTTTCATCTTCCTCAGATCTCATATAACAATGTCTCAAACACTTTCATATGTTCAGATTGTAGAGCTATTGCAACTGATAAGCTGCCGTCATTGGTTGGACTTGGTATCATGAACGACAACCCCTCATACGGAA
This sequence comes from Corylus heterophylla, assembly GCA_016403345.1. Classification (NCBI taxonomy): domain Eukaryota; kingdom Viridiplantae; phylum Streptophyta; class Magnoliopsida; order Fagales; family Betulaceae; genus Corylus; species Corylus heterophylla. Next base: position 42,528 of record JADOBO010000630.1, on the reverse strand, counting down.
TCCCACCTGGCCCCATGAATATGGGCCTGCCCCACCCAAAATCAGCATCATGAATCGGCAGCCTGATCCAGCTTGTTATGCCAAGATTTGGACACCGAAAAGTGTGGGCCCCACGAACGAGAGCCGATAGATCGGGCTGAAGCTCTAGATAATCAAGGGCTGATCTCAAATAATCGTTGTCCATCCGTTTCAATGCATTGTGAATCCTGCTCGCAGCGTACCATGTTGGTTTGGACAGGAGATCACCCGCCAAGGCCATTGGCGTGGCAGTGAAAATCACGTTCCCGAAGTACCCGGGCGGGAGCGGAGGACGCAATCTGGACCGTCCGTCGGTCGCGATATACAATTTGGTCTCTTGATCGTCGGGAAGCGCACGTGCCTTGCATGAGCATCTCCACACATGACCAGACAGCATCTCATATGAGCTATAGTTGACTGTGTTGCCATCATCTTTGCAGTTGGCTTTGAGCGTATTCAACTGGTCTCGGGTTATTCTAAACATTGAGACTATTGTGCTATCGGTACCGGATTTTGTGGATTGGACAGGGGTCTTCATCAGCGGAGCCGGCTGGTATTCGACGTGCTGGAATGCAGGTTTAGGCGGGTCGCGCGCACGAAGTAGGGTCCGGCCGTCTATGAATGGCGGAATGGTAAGATCAAGGCCCCGAGACATATCTGACCATGTGTTCACAAAGTGGAGCCCAGAAAACCCATCCGCTACATGGTGTTGCATACCAACACCAAGTGATATTCATAGTTGTTCAAACCCTAAACAGAGAACGGCAAAATTAGTATTCATAGTTGTTCAAACCTTAAATAAAACAGAAAATTTGTATTCATAGTTGTTCAAACCCTAAACAGAAAAACAGAAAATTTTTATTCATAGTTGTTCAAACCCTAAACAAGGAACAGAAAATTTTTATTCATAGTTGTTCAAACCTAAACAGAGAATGAAAAATTTTTATTCATAGTTGTTCAAACCTTAAACAGAGAACTGCAAAATTAGTATTCATAGAATCATAGTTGTTCAAACCCTAAATAGATAATAAAAATTTGTATTCATAGTTGTTCAAACCATAAAGTAAAAACAGAAAATTTGTATTCATAGAACATAGTTGTTCAAACTCAAAATGATAATGTAAACATTTAACATAGCAAGTTTTTTAAAGACCTAAAGGCTCAAGCAATTTCAAAAGCCAATTGTAGCTTGCAAATTGATGGACCTTCCTCCTAAATTAAGATATTAGAAACATTAGTTTACCTAAAAATTTTAAAAAAACAAAACATAATAAATGGAATAAATAAAAAGACTTGCCAAAATTGAAATAGTTAGGAACTAGGTTCATGAGAAAAACATAACTTAAATGCGTAAGTCCAAGAGACTAAGAAAGGCTCTTCAGTGTTCTCGTTCGAACTTTTTCTCTTGTTAGCACTTAGCAAGAAGCCAGCAAACAAGTTCAAACTTGTTCAACTAAACAACCAGAGTGACTTGCATGCATCATAGGTTCATATGAGTATAAAAGGATGATGGGGAGGGTTGGGACTTGGGAATGAATAAAAATAAACCTATGATGATGAAAGCCCAATACTCAATTGCCATTTCTTTTCACAATCATATCAAGAGCCATCATGTTTATTCTCATTGGTCATGATCACTGTATGAGCTAGGCTTGAGAAGATAACTCAAAATTGAAAATGTCACCAAACAGCTGAATGAATGACTTAATGAAATAAAAAATTGAAAGAACACAAAAAGGGGGATTCGCCGCAAGAATCAATAGATTAGATCAGAGAGAAAATTAGTATCCTTTTCTCGTTTGAGTCACGCGACATCCAAGAGAGTTTCTCACAAACTAGTACGATCTTAGAATGCCATTAGATCAATATCGATGATCCATAAACGCTTGATTGAGAATCGAAAAACGGGTTGTTGGGAGGAGGTTAAGCGATCATTCAACCCCAACGATGATGGAGATGCATTGAATGCTCACAGCAGCGCATTCAATGGATCATCTCTCTCGCCATCACCCAGTAATAGTTCTAAAACCACTAACACCATCAAACAATCTCATTGCTTTAGGTAGTGGAAGTGAAAGTTCGAATCAGAGAGAATGAGAGAAACAGAGAGCAACAGAGATTTGAGTAGACGATGGTCGAGGGTGATGGTTTGAAGATCGTTAATGGAATAATGGTTAGTGGTTTCAACTTTCTCGTTTGGTTTAGAAAATTTAACGCTGGTTTCAATCCCAACCATTAGATTTGCGCAAAAATTTTAATAAATGAACGGCCGATTTGAGAGAGAGAATAACGATCCATGCCGCTGGTCAACCTTTAGTTTACCAAAATATTATTCACATGTCGCTTGTATTTGAATCGTGCATTTATTTATAATCCACAATTCTATAAAATCATCAAGATTTAATTTCACCGTTAGATCAAAACTCAAGTTCATGGTAGCTTACATTACACTATATCCACACGAACAGGTTTAATTGATGCCTTCCATTAAACACATCCAATGGCCAATATTTCATCAAAAATTTTGGAGGGCGAGATGGCTTGTGGTCATACCGAGACGACTCGCATACTCACGCCCCGATGATCGTAAGGCGCAAGGAAGCCATTACCGCTGATCAATTGCTCGAGTGCGATGGGGGTTTTAAGTCGCTCGATCATCTCACCATGGAAGCTTACTAAAATTTGATGCACCAAATAAATCCCACGCGAGAAAATGGCCAACACCGTGTCAACTACATGCATCCAACGCTGAAATTAAATAAAAAAATTGGACAGCTGTCATCCATTGCGCAAACCAAGAGTCTCATAAATGTTGTCGCCCCGTGACCGTGCGCGTGCGTGTGGGGATTTTTCCAGACCGAGTGAGTGAGTGTATCGTCCACGTGTGTGTTGGTGAAACCGTTTGATACGTTATCCAATAAACAATCTTGACCATTTATTTTAATCTTTATTTTATCATTTAATCAAAGACGTTAGATTAATGGGCTCATAGTGTCCTCGTGGAAACACCATATAACTCTCACCGCCGTAATGGATTACAGCTGTATTCCATTAACTAAATCCAACGGCCCATTAAATCAAATTGAATCGGACGCTATGATTAAATATCTAAAATTTCAAAAATTCAAATAATCATAAAAATCTAGTGTGGGTAATGTGTGAGCTCGCTCTTTAGTTATCCAATAAATCATCTAAACCGTTAAAATTAAATGCAAATTTATATCAATTAAATCTTAACCGCTTAATTAAGTAGATTGGTAAGGAAACTGTGTGTATAGTAGTACATAGTTATATTATCATTATTCATTAATACTAATTTACTAAACGTTGAGAACTTCAGAGTTGAGATTCTTAAGAGTTGAGATTATTATTATTATTAATACTAAATGTGAGTAAACGGATGAGATAATGAGATTCTTGAGAGTTAAGATTATTATTATTATTAATACTAATTATTATTATTAATACTAAACGGTTGAGAATCTTGAGATTATTATTATTATTATTATTATTATTAATATTATTAATATGATTAATTGATTATTATGAATACTATTATTATTATTATACTATACCCTTGATCTTAATTGAACCTATACATACACACATTAATATGATTATTATTATTATTATTATTATTAACTTATGAATTAGACATTGACATTAAACCTATAAATAATAATATAGTCTATACTCTATACTAACTTAGTTATATAGTTATACTATACCCTTCATCTTAATTGAACCTATGTACACACATTAATATGATTATTATTATTATTATTATTATTATTATTAACTTATGAATTAGACATTGATATTAAACCTATAAATAATAATATAGTCTATACTCTACACTAACTTAGTTATATACTTATACTATACCCTTCATCTTAATGGAACCTATGTACACACATTAATATGATTATTATTATTATTATTATTAACTTATGAATTAGACATTGACATTAAACCTATAAATAATAATATAGTCTATAGACTTATACTCTTACACTAACTTAGTTATATACTTATACTATACCCTTCATCTTAATTGAACCTATGTACACACATATATGATTATTATTATTATTATTAACTTATGAATTAGACATTGATATTAAACCTATAAATAATAATATAGTTTATACTTCATACTACACTAACTTAGTTATATACTTATACTATACCCTTGATCTTAATTGAACCTATGTACACACATTAATATGATTATTATTATTATTATTAACTTATGAATTAGACATTGACATTAAACCTATAAATAATAATATAGTCTATACTCTACACTAACTTAGTTATATACTTATACTATATCCTGATCTTAATCAATTAATTGTACACATTAATTGAACCTATGAATATGATGATAATTATTATTATTATTATTTACTTATACTATACCTTTGATCTTAATCAAATTAATTGTACACACATTAATTGAACCTATGAATATGATGATAATTATTATTATTATTATTTACTTATACTATACCCTTGATCTTAATCAATTAATTGTACACACATTAATTGAACTATGAATATGATGATGATTATTATTATTGTTTTTAACTAATTAATTGACATTGACATTAAAACTATAAATAAAATAAATAATAACATAGTTTATAATATTTACAATATTAGTTATATACTTATATTGTACCCTTTAGATCTTAATCAATTAATTGTACACACATTAATTGAACCTATGAATATGATGATGATTATTATTATTATTATTTTATTATTGACTAATTAATTGACATTGACATTAAACCTATAACTAATAAATATAGTTTATACTCTATACAATGTTAGTTACATTATTATACCATACCCTTGATCTTAATTAATTAATTGTACACAAATTAATGGAACCTATGAATATTATTATTATTATTATTATTATTATTATTATTATTAACTTATAAATTGGACATTGGACATTAAACTTATAAATAATAACATAGTCTATACTATATACAATGTTAGTTATACACTTATACCATAGCCTTATATCTTAATTAGTTAATTGTACACACATTGAACCTATGATTATTATTATTATTATTTTGGAATTGGACAATGGACATTAAACCTATAAATAATAACATAGTCCATATAATATTAGTTACACTATAGCCTTACATCTTAATTAGTTAATTGTATACACATTGAAGCTATGATTATTATTAATTAATAACATGTTTAATTATTTTTTAGTTACATTGTCGTGTTGGGTCGGATGACAAAACGGGTCGAGCTCACGAGCCCTAAACAAGTCGGGCGAGCCGGTAATTTTCGAGCCACGAGTCAAGCTCACGATTCCTTAGCAAGTTCGCGAGCTACCGATTATCGAAGAACGATTCGGCTCACGATCCCTTAACAAGCACGCGAGCCGCCGATCTCGACTTAAACGAAGTCAAACCACGAGCCCGCTCTTTCTTACTCGAGCGAGAGTCGGCATGTGTCACTAGCTAATCGAGCGAAGTTTCAACAAAGAACGAGCGAGCTAGCACAAGTTCAAGCCCGAGTCTGGGTTCGAGAAGTCGAGCGGTATCGAGCGATCCGTCGAGTGTCGGCTCATTTACGTGCCTAATTTAGAGTTTACACTTGGAAAGAGTGAGTTAGAAAATAGTAAATATCATAAAGAAATTCATAACCTATATATATATATATATAAACTTGAATCGTAAATTCATAAACTGAACATGCCACAACATTGCTGTGCAAAATAATCTCATAAAACTGGAAGATATCATGAGTGAAATTCATAGCAAGAATATTTACTTCAAATTTTTCCTCCCATTACTCTCTAAACTATATATACATATATCACGTTTTTCCTCTTGGGCCATTTTCACATTTATTAACTCTGAGTGGTGCATGTTGGCTTGTTTCATAGGACCATTGCTTAAAGAGTAATGGAAAGATAAAATTGAAACGAATATTCTTGCTACAAATCTTTCTATAAATACAAAGCCAACACCCAACGATTCACTGGGCTATTTTACCACAAGCAAGAGTACTTGTCATTATATATACAAGAGAGATGTCATTCTTACAAACTTGATTTCTAGAGAGTGGAGGAATTCCTCGTCAGTGTAAACTACTATATTACATTTGCAAATGTATATGAATGTGGGCTGTTCAACTCTAATAAAAATAAAGATAAATATGTTAATAGTACATATCTAGAACAGGGAACATAAAAGAACTTGCTGATCGATCAGTTGTAACAATATCATAAATGGTGTCGGGAATCTCTTCTATCCATATTTTCTCATCGCGCCTTTATCACAGCCTGGCTAATCCGTAAGCAGTCCTTGCCGTCCGTTTTACATGCCCATCTCCCAACTTCAAAAAGCCTTTAGTACTTCAAGAGTATCTCCTACAATCGATCTGCCCATATTTGCACCAGATGGACCCCTTAGCCTTATAGCTTCAACGACTTAATTGCTTGAGTCTCCTTCCAGAATAATCTCAACCAGCCCAAGCTCCCTACAAAATTCTGCTGCATCACGGGCCCCCATTGCTTCACCAACGACTGGGTCTTGAATGGTTTCAGAGGTCTGCTAGCGGCTGAGACCAACTGACCATGTTAACCAAATGTTGTTTGACAAATCAGATATGATAATCATAAAGAAATTGCGATTTGTGACAAATCAGATAATCATACATATTTGTTACTTCAAACCTTCTACGTACAATTCAATTAAAATTTCTGCAATTAATTTCTTCATACTCTTTTAAAAATAGTTTCAAGCTCTGATTAAATTTTTATATTTAGATTATTCTTTTAAATTAATTATTTTTATATTAAATTGTTCATTTTGATAATTGTTTTTATACTTAATTGTTTATGAATATATATGAAATTAACTGTGTAAAAGTAAATTGTAAGTTATATTTATATATTTAAAACAATAATTGATTTACTTGAATTGTTTATTTATTTTGTTAGTTATATTTTTTAATATTTTTAATCAATTTTTGTTCAAATTTAAAATTTTTCATTCTTTAAATTTGTATTTTGACTTTGTTGAATTGCTTATTTATTTCAAGTTATATTCTTTAATTTTTAATCAATTTTTTTAACTTTAAATTTTTTTCTTCATAAAATTTTTTTTGACTCCCTAAACTAAAATCCTGGTCCACCACTGGAACACGTATAACTTAAATTATTGTTGTTGTGAATCTTGATATAAATATGTGTGTTTATGTCTGTGTGAGTGTTATATATATATATATATATATATATTAGAGGAAATTTCAATTATAAAATTGTTGAACAATATCTTGCTCAGCAAGTACCTTCCGAAGAATAAAACTGGGACATTCTCCCATCCAAACCTGATATAATGATTTGCTTATAGCATTCTTAGCCACTAAATGGGCCACTTTATTCGCCTACCTACGAGTATATATGACTAACAAACGAGTAATCAAAGCGTAGCCATGTAAAATAACTCTAGAAAGACTGAATCTCTATCACTTGTCCATAACGACTCCATCAAGGACTATCTTGTTTCAACGCATTAACAACTTCTAGAGCATCGTCTTCGAAAATCACATGGGAACCCCATTCACTACTAAAGACAATCGCCTTCCATGCTGCCATTGCTTCTGCAACTGTGGGATCAGAGATAAAAGGAATATATGTGTACATGTGCACATGCACGCTTAATGAATTTTATATGCATACTATAAAACATATATATAAACTCTAGATTAGATTATTTAAGATTCAAGATAATTTCTTTAATTAACTAAAATGATAAAAATCTTAAAATAATTAATTAAGTAATAATTAGTATAGATTTACTAAAAATAAAAATAAAATGGCGCGTTGTTCGCCCGGCCCTGGTTTTTCTCACTCAAAAGTCGAAACTCAGCTCCTAACTGCTTGGGCCTAACTACCATACCTAACTCTCAACTAATCTAACAATGGAAATGGGCTACATTAATTGATGGGCCCATTATAGAGAAAACTGCAAAGGAAGTCGCGCACGTATTGGCGCGTGCCTCGCCCGGCCCTGGTTTTTTGTTTTTTGTTTTTTTTTTTTTCACTGAAAGTCGAAACTACCATTTCCAACAAAAGCAGGTAGTTGATCAAAAGGCCATCGTTTCTCTTTTCTTTTAACCTCGCCTCTGAAATCAGTGTGCGGACGCTGAGCCTGCAAAAGAGAGTGTGTCTCGCAAACCCTAGAGGCCTTTAATTCTTTTGTTTTTGTTTTAATTTCTTGATTCAATTTATTGCGAGTGTTGACTTACTCTTATCGGGATTGATCTGAATTTGCTCATTGATCGACGGAACTCTTTTTTTTCAACTTTAATTGGTTATTTTTGGTTAGACGGTCTGTTTGGTTGCCGAGAAAACGTAGGAAAATCGAACAGAAATCAAGAATTTTCAATTTCTGAACTCTGGATTAGTAAAGGTGTGTAGTGATTGGCTATGCACTCTCCATTTTTCTGATTTGTAATTGCTCTATTTCTTTTTTGTTTTGTGATTGAAAGAATTTATGCGGAATTATATTGATCTGATGGTGTGATTGATTTGGTGTAGTGAGGGATACCTCTTGTAAGCAAATGTTGTCATTTGTTCTTTTATTTCTTTGGTTGCATAAAAATCACCTGAAAAGCTCTGTGGTATAGCGCTTGTGTATCCATATGTATGTATCATGTATGCATGGTACGTGTGTGCTTATATATTTTTTTATTTTTAATACGTGTATAATGCGATTGTGTTGTTGGTGATTCTTGTCGTTGATGGCACTCCTATGCTTTCGCTTAGAAATTGGAATATATCTCAGCTATGTTGTGCAATAGCTTCTGTAATTGATAGTTTTGATACTGTTCCAGATAGAAATGGGGATATATCTCAGTGCCCCCAAAACTGAAAAAGCATCAGAAGACGGGGAGAATGACAGACTTAGATACGGGTTGTCATCAATGCAAGGGTGGCGTGCAACCATGGAAGATGCTGTGAGTAGTCTGTGTATTCTTATTTGCTTCAACTTGTTTTGGTTTTCACACGTTTGCATTTTGTATCCCGTAAAATTTTCTGTCAATATGTAATCATTATGCCCACTGCTTCTTTATATAGCATTGGCATCTTCTGTTCTTGGGTATACTTTGAACTTAGAACTAGACACCCTAACCCTTATCACTTGAGTGAAATTGGTTTTAGATTCTTAATTTACTAACTAGTATTTAATATCTTTGGTATGACTTTTCATTCACTTGGATTGAGAAATGTTATAAAATAACTATTTGTGGCACATACCTGATTGGATTTGATGACAAACATGGAAGTGAAAAGATAATGTGAATGTGATCATAAACCAAAATCAGTGTGCGTATTGAATGACAGTGTATTATGACTAAGAGCATGTCTAAATGACTGAACAAAGCAATAATACTCCTACAATATGGAAGTGAAAAGATAATATGATCATGAACCAAAATCAGTGTATTGAATGACAGTGTATTATGACTAAGAGCATGTCTAAATGACTAAACAAAGCAATAATACTCCTACATATGTGGAAGTGAAAAGATAATATGATCATGAACCAAAATCAGTGTACGTATTGAAAGACAGTGTATTATGAGTAAGAGCATGTCTAAATGACTCAACAAAGTAATAATGCTCTAACACAATAGAATTATTTTAATATATTGTCAGTGTATTTATGTTGAGAAACCTAACTAAACTATCAAGAGTGAAACTCCTATAAAAACTATAACTTTATACAATAAGCGCATTATCCATTGAGAACTTGCCAATAAGATAGTCGTGGAGGTATTCTATTTGGAGTAACATACATAAATTTGCTTGTCATTCTATGTTGTTGTATCTAATATTATCATTTTGAGCGTATATCTCATAAACAAAGGATTGATAATGATGGAAGAAATACTTCAAAGAAAAGAAATAATTATGCAAGATATGAGTATAAAGAATAGGAATTAGATTTATATTCTTACTTTTATGTAATTTGATGTGCCATGATTGTAAATATATCCTTTGCCCTTGGTTGTGAAGGTGGATTGGTATTGTATAAGTGTTAAGTTCAAATTAACTGCCAAGAAAGAAATCGCTAAACATATTATATCTTTTCTGAATGGACCTCATCGAACACGTTGAATTCTTGCTTAAACGCCATTAATTTTGTTCGGATTACTTGACTCAGTAAACTTGCTGAAGGAGGCTGTATAATTGGTCAAAACAGGACAAAATGTTAATTTTGGAATTTCTAATGGAAAATGACAAAACTGGTTCCTTTTGTCCGACAAACATACAAATGCTCAGATGACTGTCATGTATTTTACCTCAGGATGGCTTATCTTCAAAAGGTATCATGCTACGTGGATAGAGATGATATGGTTGTTACTTATCAAAAAAAAAAAAAGAGATGATATGGTTGTCTTTTTAATTGGTCTATTTGGTGGACTTGTAATCTTCATGATCATCTGTAGATTATACTATCTTGTTGATTGTATGCTAAATTTACTGTCTTTTTGTTACAGCATGCAGCTTATCCAGATTTGGACAGTTCCACCTCCTTCTTGGTGTTTATGATGGCCATGGGTTAGAGTTTGACTTTATAGTTTTGTTTTCTTTGTTTTTCATATTTTCTAAATCAACATATAACATTTTCTAAGCACATCAATGCTAAGGTTGGGTTAACAAGGCAAATTTCACGGAGTTTTTTTTTTAAAAACACAACATGCACATCTCCACCTTAAGAGCGGTTGGTCAATTTTGACCTTTAGATTGTAATATCTGGTAACCTTTGTGTTACCTCTGTGTATTTTTGTTGAAGTTTATTATAGTTAAAAGATAAGGCAAGTTTTTGTTTCTTCCCATAATTGAAGATAAATTGGGAAATGGTATCAAACCGTAGTTTGCTTATGTTTTTTCTAATAAGTCATCTGGTTCTAAACCTTGCTCCTACCTGTTTCTAGTCACTGTATCTTGAAGGCAGTTCTCTTCCGTTACCTTTTTTCTACAAGCTTATAATGCTTATCATGGAACCCAAGAGACGTAGATTACCATAAATCTTGAATTGTATCGACGTAATTTCACAGAGTCATTCAGTCTTTGTTGAAATTACAGGTTGATGTCTAATTGTCCCGCGATAATGATAGGATCTTGTACTTGAACTGGTGGCTCACTTTTTCTAAGTACATGAACTAACTAAACAACTTAACTAAGCTACAAATCGAGTGCTACTTTAGTCATAGGGCCGAGGCATCAAAATGGAACTCTTAAAGCATCTTTGGGTTTGACAGTTGCATGCTTCTTGGTCATGTATGCATATTCTTTACAAAGCTTCTTTGTAGAGGACATGTTCAATTGAGTAAACAAGACACTCTTCCATGTTTGCTAAGAAACATCTTCGGTAATGACTCGTTGTCTATATCCCTTTAGATATTTGAATGCAAGAGCCTGAGATTTGGTATAATGCCATGTTTTGATGTCTTGGTAGTGCTTTCTGGTCATCAATATCAAAGCATAGTATGCCACATATGTCACTTTTAGTCAAATGGAGATGTGGACAGCCTGTAGAAAATTTCTATATGTCTTGATCCTTAGTTAGCGTGCCAGAGGTTATGGCTAAAGGGATTCGGCTGTTGGCTATGTTCTGCCGCGGTTGTTTTATGGCCCCAGTTATACTTCCTATGTTTTGTTTGGGTTTTTGTTTTGCCCTTTCTTGTTAGGTGATTTCATGGTATTCCTGTAATCAGGGGGAGCCACACTTTTTCAATTTAAATTACTTATCAAAAAATGTATTTCTATATGTTGCCGAAGGTTGATCTGGCTAAATATCCAAATTGTCTGGAAAATATTTATGATCTATTCGAGTTGTGTAGTTATCAACCTTTTCCTAGTTACTTCTTAACTTTCCTATGTTCCTCTTTCTATGTCTGTTTGCCTCTCTCTCTCTTCCAGGAAGAAAGGAAAGGGTGAAGGTGAGGAAGGAGGGCAAATTAGTTCTTCACTCTTCCCTTTCTTTTTCTATAGGTTGATAATTTCTGGTCTTGTGTTGTTGATGTAAGATACGCTGAGGAACCTATCTATGTGTTGGGGTTAGGGGTTTGAGAATGATCTATATTCTAGGATTTTGATGAAATGATTAGTGTTTGTAGAGTGAACTATGGTTTGAAAGAGTGAATTTTGATGGATGAAAGAAGAAACTAGGAAAACGACTTGGGAGAATTTTCTAGCAGCAGTAAAAGGTTATGCTTTTAAGGATGTTTAAAGGACGATTTGAGAGCAGAAGATTGTAAACTTTAGGTTTATAAGGTTTCAAAGGTATAGGATAAAGGATTTGATTTGGGGCCTCTTGTATACATGGGTTGTGACTCTTATGCTGCTTTGATAATATACTTATTACTTATCAAAAAAAAAAAAAGGTTTAGGATAAAGGATTTGATTTGGGGTTGTAAAAGAAGAATGAAAGAGAAAAGTTCATGGTTATCCAGGGGTTGTGAATAGTACCAGTGCAAAGTGAAGAAGAAGAAAGAAGAGTACATGCTGGCAATCTTGCCTCAACACTCCAAATTCAATGTTCTTTACTTTCTAAGAGTACAATGGAGCATATTTATATATGCTTATGGACTCTGTTAGGGTGTAAAATAACTGGGAAACCGGAACCGGGACCGGAAAACTGGGAAACCGAGAAACCGGAAACTGGAAAACCGGGACCCGGTCCGCCCCCGTTCCAAAACCATGTTCCGGCCCCGTGTTTTTAACCGTCAAAAACGGAAAACTGAACGGTATTATTTTATTAAATAATATATATATATATTTTAATTCTTTTACTTAATTACGCACATCCGCAATGCGTTTTTTGAAGGTTTTTCATGTTTTTTAATATATATATATATATATATATATTTTATTATTTTAATTCTTTTATTTTTTGGGTTTTGAATTGTTATAGTATGTATTTATTTGTGCATGTTGGTTTGTTTACATACTTGTTTTTACTTTTTATTGTTTTAATGTTTTCTTTATGTATCTAATTTAAAATTATGTTTAGGGTATTTTAAAAAATTTGAATTTTTATTTCTAAGGCTCATATAGGCAAAAACATTGATTATTTAGGATTTTTATGCTTTTTTAGGTTTATTTTTTAATTATTTGAAACAATCACAATCAAGCCTCTTTAATTTAGACAAAAAGATTAATAGTTTTTTTTTTTTTTTTTTTAATTTAATTTAATTTAATTTAATTTAGGCCCAATACCTAAAATAAGCCCAAAACACTAATTATTTTCAAAACTGGTACGGACGGGTAAACTGAATCTGCCAACCGGGACTGTTAACGGGTCCCGGTTTTAAAATAAGAATGGTACTTGTTCCGGTTCGTTTTGCCAAAAACCGAAACCGACCGGTTGACACCCCTAACTCTTGTATTAAGATTAGGACTCCTAATTTGGCTGGTAAACCAAAGGCATGATAAAATCTAATTAAGAGTAACTTGATTCAAAGAAATAAACTGAAGATGCTTAAAAATGCTAGAAGGTTTTAGACACGACTTAATTACCAAAATACCCTAACTCACGGGGCTTACAGAAAATTGCAGGTCCCTTCAAAAAAAGTCCATAACTCATAACTTAGTTGTTCAAATTAAAAGCAATTTTAAAATTGATCTTAAAAATCATGTAAGGCCAATCTCAAACCGATGTTGTACATAAGCTCCAGACAAGAAAAGCTTTAAGTTTTCCAATTGAAAATTGCAGCAACTTGACTTTTCTTCCATGGATGCATCAGTTGTTCATAGTGACGCCCATTTTTTCAGGTAAAGTAGTTGCTAAGTTCTGTGCCAAGTATCTTCATCGACAGATGCTCAAGCATGAAGTGCATGTTGCTGGAGATTTAGGCTCTTCTGTACAGAAAGCTTTTCTAAGGTAACTTCATTTCTTCATTTCTAGTTTCCAATTTATTATTATTGGCAGATGCCTCTAACGTAATCATAGACCTAGTACAGGGTAGCAGGGAAAGTGTCTTTTTTACTTTAAGTAAGGTGTTATGAACAGCACAGGAATCTGAAGTCGGCTGTTTCTATTATCACATCATTTAAAAAGCTTAAATGCTCATGAATATATCATCATCAGCCATTGTTCATTGATTTGTTCGCATTATTCTTATATGTAGTGCTGTTGTTAGATTTATATTTTTAGTAATGTTATATACCACACCACTGTCTTCATTATTATCCCACTATGCTGACGCGCATTGTCAATCTACCATTAATTTTTCTTCTTTAATAAAGGTTGATCTAAGGCATGAATTGACAACGCCATGTCGACATTGTGGGGTAGTTGTGGGCATATAGCATTATTCTTTTCTTTTTTTCCATTGAACATATATTTTTAAGCTAATAAAATATTTAAGCAGCAACCTTAATATGAAAAGGACAAAAATCAAATATGAGGGAAGGAAAATATTATAGATCTTAGCGCCATAGTCATGTTCCATGCAATGATAATTTTCATGCTTATGGGAGATTTAGTCATGACATATGGGTTTCTGACTTAATATTTGCTCACTCTTTATTTCTATGCATCCAATTAATGAAGAATGGATGAGATGATGTGGACAAAGAGGATGGAGAGAATTAGCTAGATTGGGGATAAAATGGACAAGTTCTCTGGTATGATAGAAGGGTTGATATGGTCTCCTATGGTGTGGGAAGTCAATGACCATATTGATGATTGGCCTTCTGAGGAGGTAATAATAACAGACTGGTTTAGGTTTTTTTTTTTTTTTTTTTTTTTGGTTTCTTTATTGCATGTAGTTCTAGTACTAGTTACCAAAAAAATTGTAGTGCTGGCACAGTAATTCTGCCTTTGTTTTACTGATCACTACCATGACATGCATTTCAGAAATGTTCAGATATCTGAATGGCATTTCACTTTTTATTAAAGTCATGTTCCTGTGAACCCTGTATGGCTATGGCTGTGAATTTTAATGCCCATGACTATTAAATTTGACAGAGGCTCTTATATGTGTTTATGAATTGAAGCTAGGATTTTTCACAAATTTTTATTCTTATTGAAATATTCAGCTATACTTGCATTACATATCACGTGTGCCTATTTAAAGTTTATCACATGGTTCATTGCATAAAAACCTTATTTTTAATTTTTGTGAACCATTATGCAAATCTATTTCTATCTTGACAAAGGAAATTTTTCAGAAATGGAAGTTTTGACTTATATTTTCTGGTGCTTGAGTAATTTGAAAATGTCTTAATTATTCATTTTGATTGCGCCATATGTCTCTTTTTTTTTGGGGCGCTGGGGTTGTGTTGGTATGCATATTCTAATCATAGATTCAAGCTTTAAAGTCAATGCCACTGAGGTGTAGGATTCTGAACGTTAAAGTTTTTTGAGTAACTTCAAATCTGCTTGAAGATAACAGAATACTATGTTTGGAAAGCATAATTCTACAAGAAATATATACAGTTTACTGCTTCTAAAACATTTCTGAGTTGTGAAGTTGCTGGCTGAACTTGAAAATGTTTCTCTTTGCCAACATGCAAAATAACTCTAGTTGACTGTTTTAAAGATATCCTTTCCTTCCCTTGGTGTTAATATTTCAATCTACAGTCAAGTACAACAGTAAGCATCTTGCATTAGTCAAATAAAAATTGTTGATGGTTTTGACATATTGGTTAAGATACTTGACTTTAACAAATAAGGTTTTTGGTCATGTTTGGAACAGAAAACAGAAAATTTGTATTCATAGTTGTTCAAACCTTAAACAGAGAACAAGAAAATTTCTATTCATAGTTGTTCAAACCTAAACAGAGAACAGCAAAATTTTTATTCATAGTTGTTCAAACCTTAAACAGAGAACGGCAAAATTAGTATTCATAGTTGTTCAAACCCTAAATGTAAAAACAGAAAATTTGTATTCATAGTTGTTCAAACCCTAAATGAAAACAGGAAAATTTTTATTCATAGTTGTTCAAACCCTAAACAGAGAACAGGAAAATTTGTATTCATAGTTGTTCAAACCCTAAACAGAGAACAGCAAAATTTTTATTCATAGTTGTTCAAACCCTAAACAGAGAACGGCAAAATTAGTATTCATAGTTGTTCAAACCCTAAACAGAAAACAGGAAAATTTGTTTTCATAGTTGTTCAAACCTTAAACAGAAAACAGAAAACAGGAAAATTTGTATTCATAGTTGTTCAAACCTTAAACAGAAAACAGAAAACAGGAAAATTTGTATTCATAGTTGTTCAAACCCTAAACAGAGAACAGCAAAATTTTTATTCATAGTTGTTCAAACCCTAAACAGAGAACAGCAAAATTTTTATTCATAGTTGTTCAAACCTTAAACAGAGAACGGCAAAATTAGTATTCATAGTTGTTCAAACCCTAAACAGAAAACAGGAAAATTTGTATTCATAGTTGTTCAAACCCTAAACAGAAAACAGGAAAATTTTTATTCATAGTTGTTCAAACCCTAAACAGTGAACAGGAAAATTTTTATTCATAGTTGTTCAAACCCTAAACAGAGAACAGCAAAATTTTTATTCATAGTTGTTCAAACCTTAAACAGAGAACGGCAAAATTAGTATTCATAGAATCATAGTTGTTCAAACCCTAAATAGATAACAGAAAAATTTGTATTCATAGTTGTTCAAACCATAAACAGAAAACAGAAAAATTTGTATTCATAGAACATAGTTGTTCAAACCCTAAACAGATAACAGAAACATTTAACATAGCAAGTTTTTTTAAAGACCTAAAGGCTCAAGCAATTTCCAAAAGCCAATTGTAGCTTGCAAATTCGATGGACCTTCCTCCCTGAAATTAAGATATTAGAAACATTAGTTTACCAAATAACAAATTTTGAAACAGCCAAAACATAATAAATGGAATAAATAAAAAAGACTTGCCAAAATTGAAATAGTTAGGAACTAGGGTTCATGAGAAAAACATAATGCAGAAGTCTGAAGAGACTAAGAAAGGCTCTTCAGGTTCTCAGAAGTCAGAACTTTTTCTCTTGTTAGCACTTAGCAAGAAGCCAAAGCAAACAAGTTCAAACTTGTTCAACTAAACAACCAGAGTGACTTGCATGCATCATAGGTTCATATCGGAGTATAAAAGGGCGATGGGGGAGGGGGGGGTTGGGACTTGGGAATGAATAAAAAAATAAACCTATGATGACAGAAAGCCCAATACTCAATTGCCATTTCTGTCACAGTCATATCAAGAGCCATCATGTTTGTCTCTGCCGTCGGTATGACTGTATGAGCTAGGGCTTGGAGAAGATAACCTGAAAAATTGAAAATGTCACCAAACAGTTGAATGAACAGACTTAATGAAATAAAAAATTGAAAGAACACAAAAAAAGGGGGATTCGGCTGCAAGAATCAGCGAGATTAGACTGTATAGGAGAAAAATTAGTATCCTCTTCTGGTTTGAGTCACGCGACATCTGAAGAGAGTTTCTCTCACAAAACTAGTACGACTGCTTAGAATGCCATTAGATCAATATCAGATGATCCATAAACGGCTTGATTGAGAATCTGAAAGGAACGGGTTGTTGGGAGGAGGTTGAGAAGGATTGAATGCGTGCATTCAACTCCCCAACGATGATGGGAGATGCATTGAATGCTCACAGCAGGCTGCATTCAATGGATCATCTCTCTCTCGCCATCACCCTAGTAATCTAGCCCTAAAACCAGACTAATCAGTCCATCAAACAACTTTCTGAGTCTCTGGTATTGCCGTAGTGGTAAGTGGAAGTCTGGAAAGACTGGAATGAAGAGAGAGATAGAGAGCGACGAGGGTGAGTCAGTGAGAGACGAGAGTGACGAGGGTCGAGGGTGATGGTTTGAAGACTGGTTAATGGTTACTGGTTTCAACTGTCTGGTTTGGTTTAGAATTTACAAACGCTCGGTTTCAATCCTAGCCGTTAGATTTGCGGAAATATCAAAAATTTTAATAAATGAATGGCTGGATTTGGAGAGAGAATTAGTTAAATCGATCTGGGTGTGCCACGTGTCGAAACCTTTAGTTTACCAAAATATTATTCACATGCGGCCGTTTGTATTTGAATCTGGTGTGCTTATTTAGTACAATCCGTCAATTCTATAAAAATCATCAAGATTTAATTTCACTCGTTAGATCAAAGCACTCATGGCATGCTTACGGAGCTTGCGATACACTATATAACTCCCACGCGATTTAGTTGATTACAGCTAGCTTCCATTAAACACATCCAATGGCCAATATTTCATCAAAAATTTTGGAGGGCTGAGATGGCTTGTGGTCATACCGAGACGACTCGTACACTATCAGTCTCGATGATCGTGCGTGCGTGCGAGCTTACAGCCGTTGATCAATTGCTCGAGTGCGATGGGGGGTTTTAAGTCGTTCGATCATCTCAGCCATGGGAAGCTTACGAAAATTTGGATGCACCAAATAAATCCCACGCGAGAAAATGGCCAACAGCTGGTGTCAACTACATGCATCCAACGGCTGAAATTAAATCAAAAAAAATTGGACAGCTGTCATCCATTGCGTGCAAACCAAGAGTCTCATAAATGTTGTCAGCCCCGTAGACTGTGCGTGCGTGGGGGATTTTTCCGAGACTGAGTGAGTGAGTGTATCGTCCGCGTGTGTGTGTTGGTGAAACTGGTTTGATATGTTATCCAATAAACAATCTTGACCATTTATTTTAATCTTTATTTTATCATTTAATCAAAGACGTTAGATTAATGGGCTCATAGTGTCCTGTGAAACACCATATAACTCTCACCGTCGTAATGGATTACAGTTGTATTCCATTAACTAAATCCAACGGCTCCGATTAAATCAAATTGAATCGGACGGCTATGATTAAATATCTAAAATTTCAAAAATTCAAATAATCATAAAAATCTAGTGTGGGTAATTTCAGGTGAGCTCGTCTCTTTAGTTATCCAATAAATCATCTAAACCGTTAAAATTAAATGCAAATTTATATCAATTAAATCTTAACCGTTTAATTAAGTAGATTGGTAAGGAAACCGTGTGTGCATAGTAGTGTAGTACTACATAGTTATTATTATCATTATTCATTAATACTAATTTACTAAACGGTTGAGAACTTCAGAGTTGAGATTCTTAAGAGTTGAGATTATTATTATTATTAATACTAAATGTGAGTAAACGGATGAGATAATGAGATTCTTGAGAGTTAAGATTATTATTATTATTATTAATACTAATTATTATTATTAATACTAAACGGTTGAGAATCTTGAGATTATTATTATTATTATTATTATTATTAATATTATTAATATGATTAATTGATTATTATGAATACGATTATTATTATTATACTATACCCTTGATCTTAATTGAACCTATGTACACACATTAATATGATTATTATTATTATTATTATTATTAACTTATGAATTAGACATTGGACATTAAACCTATAAATAATAATATAGTCTATACTCTATACTAACTTAGTTATATAGTTATACTATACCCTTCATCTTAATTGAACCTATGTACACACATTAATATGATTATTATTATTATTATTATTATTATTATTAACTTATGAATTAGACATTGGATATTAAACCTATAAATAATAATATAGTCTATACTCTACACTAACTTAGTTATATACTTATACTATACCCTTCATCTTAATGGAACCTATGTACACACATTAATATGATTATTATTATTATTATTATTAACTTATGAATTAGACATTGGACATTAAACCTATAAATAATAATATAGTCTATAGACTCTATACTCTACACTAACTTAGTTATATACTTATACTATACCCTTCATCTTAATTGAACCTATGTACACACATTAATATGATTATTATTATTATTATTAACTTATGAATTAGACATTGGATATTAAACCTATAAATAATAATATAGTTTATACTCTACAGTCTACACTAACTTAGTTATATACTTATACTATACCCTTGATCTTAATTGAACCTATGTACACACATTAATATGATTATTATTATTATTATTAACTTATGAATTAGACATTGGACATTAAACCTATAAATAATAATATAGTCTATACTCTACACTAACTTAGTTATATACTTATACTATATCCTTGATCTTAATCAATTAATTGTACACACATTAATTGAACCTATGAATATGATGATAATTATTATTATTATTATTTACTTATACTATACCCTTGATCTTAATCAAATTAATTGTACACACATTAATTGAACCTATGAATATGATGATAATTATTATTATTATTATTTACTTATACTATACCCTTGATCTTAATCAATTAATTGTACACACATTAATTGAACCTATGAATATGATGATGATTATTATTATTGTTTTTAACTAATTAATTGGACATTGGACATTAAAACTATAAATAACCTATAAATAATAACATAGTTTATAATATTTACAATATTAGTTATATACTTATATTGTACCCTTAGATCTTAATCAATTAATTGTACACACATTAATTGAACCTATGAATATGATGATGATTATTATTATTATTATTTTTATTATTGACTAATTAATTGGACATTGGACATTAAACCTATAACTAATAACATAGTTTATACTCTATACAATGTTAGTTACATTATTATACCATACCCTTGATCTTAATTAATTAATTGTACACAAATTAATGGAACCTATGAATATTATTATTATTATTATTATTATTATTGTTGTTATTATTAACTTATAAATTGGACATTGGACATTAAACTTATAAATAATAACATAGTCTATACTATATACAATGTTAGTTATACACTTATACCATAGCCTTATATCTTAATTAGTTAATTGTACACACATTGAACCTATGATTATTATTATTATTATTTTGGAATTGGACAATGGACATTAAACCTATAAATAATAACATAGTCCATATAATATTAGTTACACTATAGCCTTACATCTTAATTAGTTAATTGTATACACATTGAAGCTATGATTATTATTGATTAATAACATGTTTAATTATTTTTTTAGTTACATTGTCGTGTGGGTTGGGTCGGGTCGGATGACAAAACGGGTCGAGCTCACGAGCCCTAAACAAGTCGGGCGAGCGGGTAATTTTCGAGCTACACGAGTCAAGCTCACGATTCCTTAGCAAGTTCGGGCGAGCCGGTCGATTATCGAGTTAAACGATTCGGGCTCACGATCCCTTAACAAGCACGGGCGAGCCTGCCGATCTCGACTTAAACGAGTCAAACTCACGAGCCCCCGTCAAGCTTACTCGAGCGAGTCGGGCATGTGTCACTAGCTAATCGAGCGAGTTTCAACAGTAACGAGCGAGCTAGTACAGTGTCAAGCTCGAGCTCGGTTCGAGCTAAGTCGAGCGGGTATCGAGCGATCTGTCGAGTGTGTCGGCTCATTTACAGGCCTAATTTAGAGTTTACACTTGGAAAGAGTGAGTTAGAAAATAGTAAATATCATAAAGAAATTCATAACCTATATATATATATATATAAACTTGAATCGTAAATTCATAAACTGAACATGCCACAACATTGCTGTGCAAAATAATCTCATAAAACTGGAAGATATCATGAGTGAAATTCATAGCAAGAATATTTACTTCAAATTTTTCCTCCCATTACTCTCTAAACTATATATACATATATCACGTTTTTCCTCTTTGGGCCATTTTCACATTTATTAACTCTGAGTGGTGCATGTTGGCTTGTTTCATAGGACCATTGCTTAAAGAGTAATGGAAAGATAAAATTGAAACGAATATTCTTGCTACAAATCTTTCTATAAATACAAAGCCAACACCCAACGATTCACTGGGCTATTTTACCACAAGCAAGAGTACTTGTCATTATATATACAAGAGAGATGTCATTCTTACAAACTTGATTTCTAGAGAGTGGAGGAATTCCTCGTCAGTGTAAACTACTATATTACATTTGCAAATGTATATGAATGTGGGCTGTTCAACTCCTAATAAAAATAAAGATAAATATGTTAATAGTACATATCTAGAACAGGGAACATAAAAGAACTTGCTGATCGATCAGTTGTAACAATATCATAAATGGTGTCGGGAATCTCTTCTATCCATATTTTCTCATCGCGCTCCTTTATCACAGCCTTGGCTAATCCGTAAGCAGTCCCGTTTGCCGTCCGTTTTACATGCCCAATCTCCCAACTTCAAAAAGCCTTTAGTACTTCAAGAGTATCTCCTACAATCGATCTGCCCATATTTGCACCAGATGGACCCCTTAGCCTTATAGCTTCAACGACTTAATTGCTTGGAGTCTCCTTCCAGAATAATCTCAACCAGCCCAAGCTCCCTACAAAATTCTGCTGCATCACGGGCCCCCATTGCTTCACCAACGACTGGGTCTTGAATGGTTTCCAGAGGTCTGCTAAGAGCGGCTGAGACCAACTGACCATGTTAACCAAATGTTGTTTGACAAATCAGATATGATAATCATAAAGAAATTGCGATTTGTGACAAATCAGATAATCATACATATTTGTTACTTCAAACCTTCTACGTACAATTCAATTCAAAATTTCTGCAATTAATTTCTTCATACTCTTTTTAAAAATAGTTTCAAGCTCTGATTAAATTTTTATATTTAGATTATTCTTTTAAATTAATTATTTTTTATATTAAATTGTTCATTTTGATAATTGTTTTTATACTTAATTGTTTATGAATATATATGAAATTAACGTGCTGTGTAAAAGTAAATTGTAAGTTATATTTATATATTTAAAACAATAATTCGATTTACTTGAATTGTTTATTTATTTTGTTAGTTATATTTTTTAATATTTTTAATCAATTTTTGTTCAAATTTAAAATTTTTCATTCTTTAAATTTGTATTTTGACTTTGTTGAATTGCTTATTTATTTCGTTAGTTATATTCTTTAATTTTTTAATCAATTTTTTTTTTAACTTTAAATTTTTTCTTTCGTTAAAATTTTTTTTTGACTCCCCTAAACTAAAATCCTGGCTCCACCACTGGTAATACGTGTATAACTTAAATTATTGTTGTTGTGAATCTTGATATAAATATGTGTGTTTATGTCTGTGTGAGTGTGTTTATATATATATATATATATATATATTAGAGGAAATTTCAATCTTATAAAATTGCTGAACAATATCTTGCTCAGCAAGTACCTTCCGAAGAATAAAACTGGGACATTCTCCCATCCAAACCTGATATAATGATTTGCTTATAGCATTCTTAGCCACTAAATGGGCCACTTTATTCGCCTACCTACGAGTATATATGACTAACAAACGAGTACTGAAAGCGAGCTATGTAAAATAACTCTAGAAAGACTGGAATCCTCTATCACTTGTCCATAACGACTCCATCAAGGACTATCTTGTTTCAACGCATTAACAACTTCTAGAGCATCGTCTTCGAAAATCACATGGGAACCCCCATTCACTACTAAAGACAATCGCCTTCCATGCTGCCATTGCTTCTGCAACTGTGGGATCAGAGATAAAAGGAATATATGTGTACATGTGCACATGCACGCTTAATGAATTTTATATGCATACTATAAAACATATATATAAACTCTAGATTAGATTATTTAAGATTCAAGATAATTTCTTTAATTAACTAAAATGATAAAAATCTTAAAAATAATTAATTAAGTAATAATTAGTATAGATTTACTAAAAATAAAAATAAAAATGGCGCGTTGTTCGCCCGGCCCCTGGTTTTTCTCACTCAAAAGTCGAAACTCAGCTCCTAACTGCTTGGGCCTAACTACCATACCTAACTCTCAACTAATCTAACAATGGAAATGGGCTACATTAATTGATGGGCCCATTATAGAGAAAAACTGCAAAGGAAGTCGCGCACGTGCATGGCGCGTGCCTCGCCCGGCCCTGGTTTTTTGTTTTTGTTTTTTTTTTTTTTCACTCGAAAGTCGAAACTACCATTTCCAACAAAAGCAGGTAGTTGATCAAAAGGCCATCGTTTCTCTCTTTTCTTTTAACCTCGCCTCTCTGAAATCAGTGTGCGGACGCTGAGCCTGCAAAAGAGAGTGTGTCTCGCAAACCCTAGAGGCCTTTAATTCTTTTGTTTTTGTTTTAATTTCTTGATTCAATTTATTGCGAGTGTTGACTTACTCTTATCGGGATTGATCTGAATTTCTTTGCTCATTGATCGACGGAACTCTTTTTTTTTTTCAACTTTAATTGGTTATTTTTGGTTAGACGGTCTGTTTGGTTGCCGAGAAAACGTAGGGAAAAATCGAACAGAAATCAAGAATTTTCAATTTCTGAACTCTTGGATTAGTAAAAGGTGTGTAGTGATTGGCTATGGCACTCTCCATTTTTCTGATTTGTAATTGCTCTATTTCTTTTTTGTTTTGTGATTGAAAGAATTTATGCGGAATTATATTGATCTGATGGTGTGATTGATTTGGTGTAGTGAGGGATACCTCTTGTAAGCAAATGTTGTCATTTGTTCTTTTATTTCTTTGGTTGCATAAAAAATCACCTGAAAAGCTCCTCTGTGGTATAGCGCTTGTGTATCCATATGTATGTATCATGTATGCATGGTACGTGTGTGCTTATATATTTTTTTATTTTTAATACGTGTATAATGCGATTGTGTTGTTGGTGATTCTTGTCGTTGATGGCACTCCTATGCTTTCGCTTAGAAATTGGAATATATCTCAGCTATGTTGTGCAATAGCTTCTGTAATTGATAGTTTTGATACTGTTCCAGATAGAAATGGGGATATATCTCAGTGCCCCCAAAACTGAAAAAGCATCAGAAGACGGGGAGAATGACAGACTTAGATACGGGTTGTCATCAATGCAAGGGTGGCGTGCAACCATGGAAGATGCTGTGAGTAGTCTGTGTATTCTTATTTGCTTCAACTTGTTTTGGTTTTCACACGTTTGCATTTTGTATCCCGTAAAAATTTTCTGTCAATATGTAATCATTATGCCCACTGCTTCTTTATATAGCATTGGCATCTTCTGTTCTTGGGTATACTTTGAACTTAGAACTAGACACCCCTAACCCTTATCACTTGAGTGAAATTGGTTTTAGATTCTTAATTTACTAACTAGTATTTAATATCTTCTTGGTATGACTTTTCATTCACTTGGATTGAGAAATGTTATAAAATAACTATTTGTGGCACATACCTGATTGGATTTGATGACAATACGTGGAAGTGAAAAGATAATGTGAATGTGATCATAAACCAAAATCAGTGTGCGTATTGAATGACAGTGTATTATGACTAAGAGCATGTCTAAATGACTGAACAAAGCAATAATACTCCTACAATATGTGGAAGTGAAAAGATAATATGATCATGAACCAAAATCAGTGTATTGAATGACAGTGTATTATGACTAAGAGCATGTCTAAATGACTAAACAAAGCAATAATACTCCTACAATATGTGGAAGTGAAAAGATAATATGATCATGAACCAAAATCAGTGTACGTATTGAAAGACAGTGTATTATGAGTAAGAGCATGTCTAAATGACTCAACAAAGTAATAATGCTCTAACACAATAGAATTATTTTAATATATTGTCAGTGTATTTATGTTGAGAAACCTAACTAAACTATCAAGAGTGAAACTCCTATAAAAACTATAACTTTATACAATAAGCGGCATTATCCATTGAGAACTTGCCAATAAGATAGTCGTGGAGGTATTCTATTTGGAGTAACATACATAAATTTGCTTGTCATTCTATGTTGTTGTATCTAATATTATCATTTTGAGCGTATGCATCTCATAAACAAAGGATTGATAATGATGGAAGAAATACTTCAAAGAAAAGAAATAATTATGCAAGATATGAGTATAAAGAATAGGAATTAGATTTATATTCTTACTTTTATGTAATTTGATGTGCCATGATTGTAAATATATCCTTTGCCCTTGGTTGTAAGAAGGTGGATTGGTATTGTATAAGTGTTAAGTTCAAATCTAACCAAGCCAAGAAAGAAATCGCTAAACATATTATATCTTTTCTGAATGGACCTCATCGAAACACGTTGAATTCTTGCTTAAACGTCATTAATTTTGTTCGGATTACTTGGACTCAGTAAACTTGCTGAAGGAGGCTGTATAATTGGTCAAAACAGGACAAAAATGTTAATTTTGGAATTTCTAATGTATGGAAAATGACAAAAACTGGTTCCTTTTGTCCGACAAACATACAAATGCTCAGATGACTGTCATGTATTTTACCTCAGGATGGCTTATCTTCAAAAGGTATCATGCTACGTGGATAGAGATGATATGGTTGTTACTTATCAAAAAAAAAAAAAGAGATGATATGGTTGTCTTTTTAATTGGTCTATTTGGTGGACTTGTAATCTTCATGATCATCTGTAGATTATACTATCTTGTTGATTGTATGCTAAATTTACTGTCTTTTTGTTACAGCATGCAGCTTATCCAGATTTGGACAGTTCCACCTCCTTCTTTGGTGTTTATGATGGCCATGGGGGTTAGAGTTTGACTTTTATAGTTTTGTTTTCTTTGTTTTTCATATTTTCTAAATCAACATATAACATTTTCTAAGCACATCAATGCTAAGGTTGGGTTAACAAGGCAAATTTCACGGAGTTTTTTTTTTTAAAAAAACACAACATGCACATCTCCACCTTTAAGAGCGGTTGGTCAATTTTGACCTTTAGATTGTAATATCTGGTAACCTTTGTGTTACCTCTGTGTATTTTTGTTGAAGTTTATTATAGTTAAAAGATAAGGCAAGTTTTTGTTTCTCTCCCATAATTGAAGATAAATTGGGAAATGGTATCAAACTGGTAGTTTGCTTATGTTTTTTTCTAATAAGTCATCTGGTTCTAAACCTTGCTCCTACCTGTTTCCTAGTCACTGTATCTTGAAGGCAGTTCTCTTTCCGGTTACCTTTTTTTCTACATAAGCTTATAATGCTTATCATGGAACCCTGAAGAGACGTAGATTACCATAAATCTTGGAATTGTATCGACGTAATTTCATAGAGTCATTCAGTCTTTGTTGAAATTACAGGTTGGATGTCTAATTGTCCCGGCGATAATGATAGGATCTTGTACTTGAACTGGTGGCTCACTTTTTCTAAGTACATGAACCTAACGAAACAACTTAACCAAGCTACAAATCGAGTGCTACTCTTTAGTCATAGGGCCGTAGGCATCAAAATGGAACTCTTAAAGCATCTTGGGGTTTGACAGTTGCATGCTTCTTGGTCATGTATGCATATTCTTTACAAAGCTTCTTTGTAGAGGACATGTTCAATTGAGTAAACAAGACACTCTTCCATGTTTGCTAAGAAACATCTTCGGTAATGACTCAGTTGTCTATATCCCTTTTAGATATTTGAATGCAAGAGCCTGAGATTTGGTATAATGCCATGTTTTGGATGTCTTGGTAGTGCTTTCTGGTCATCAATATCAAAGCATAGTATGCCACATATGTCACTTTTAGTCAAATGGAGATGTGGACAGCCTGTAGAAAATTTCTATATGTCTTGGATCCTTAGTTAGCGTGCCAGAGGTTATGGCTAAAGGGATTCGGGCTGTTGGCTATGTTCTGCCGCCGGTTGTTTTATGGCCCCAGTTATACTTCCTATGTTTTGTTTGGGTTTTTGTTTTGCCCTTTCTTGTTAGGTGATTTCCATGTATACTTCCTGTGTACTGAAGGGGGAGCCATACACTTTTTTCAATTTAAATTACTTATCAAAAAAATGTATTTCTATATGTTGCCGAAGGTTGATCTGGCTAAATATCCAAATTGTCTGGAAAATATTTGCGTATCTATTCGAGTTGTGTAGTTATCAACCTTTTCCTAGTTACTTCTTAACTTTCCTATGTTCCTCTTTCTATGTCTGTGTTTGCCTCTCTCTCTCTCTCTCTTCCAGGAAGAAAGGAAAGGGTGAAGGTGAGGAAGGAGGGTTGCAAATTAGTTCTTCACTCTTCCCTTATTTCTTTTTTCTATAGGTTGATAATTTCTGGTCTTGTGTTGTTGATGTAAGATACGTTGAGGGAACCTATCTATGTGTGTTGGGGGTTAGGGTTTGGAGAATGATCTATATTCTAGGATTTTGGATGAAATGATTAGTGTTTGTAGAGTGAACTATGGTTTGAAAGAGTGAATTTTGATGGATGAAAGAAGGTAGAAACTAGGAAAACGACTTGGGAGAATTTTCTAGCAGCAGTAAAAGGTTATGCTTTTAAGGATGTTTAAAGGGACGATTTGAGAGCAGAAGATTGTAAACTTTTAGGTTTATAAGGTTTCAAAAGGTATAGGATAAAGGATTTGATTTGGGGCCTCTTGTATACATGGGTTGTGACCCTTTGCGCGTTTTGATAATATACTTATTACTTATCAAAAAAAAAAAAAAAAAAGGTTTAGGATAAAGGATTTGATTTGGGGTTGTAAAAGAAGAATGAAAGAGAAAAGTTCATGGTTATCCAGGGGTTGTGAATAGTACCAGTGCAAAGTGAAGAAGAAGAAAAAGAAGAGTACATGCTGGCAATCTTGCCTCAACACTCCAAATTCAATGTTCCTTTACTTTCTAAGAGTACAATGGAGCATATTTATATATGCTTATGGACTCTTGTTAGTGTCAAAATAACTGAAACCGGAACTGGACCGAAAACTGAAACCGAGAAACTGAAACTGAAAACCGGGACCGGTTCGGTTCCGTTCCAAAAAAACGGGACCGGTTCCGTCCTTTTTTGCACCGGTCAAAACCGGAAAACCGAACCGGTATTATTTTATTAAATAATATATATATATATTTTAATTCTTTTACTCTTAGTATTACGCAATACGCTAATGCGTCTTTTGAAGGTTTTCCTTTTCGTGTTTTAATATATATATATATATATATATATATTTATTATTTTAATTCTTTTATTTTTGGGTTTTGAATTGTTATAGTAAGTATTTATTTCTTGTGCATGTTGGTTTGTTTACATACTTGTTTTTACTTTTATTGTTTTAATGTTTTCTTTATGTATCTAATTTAAAATTATGTTTAGGTATTTTAAAAATTTGAATTTTTATTTCTAAGGCTCATATAGGCAAAAACATTGATTATTTAGGATTTTATGCTTTTTAGGTTTATTTTTAATTATTTGAAACAATCACAATCAAGCCTCTTTAATTTAGACAAAAGATTAATAGTTTTTTTTTTTTTAATTTAATTTAATTTAATTTAGGCCCAATACCTAAAATAAGCCCCAAACACTAATTATTTTCAAAACTGGTACGGACGGGTAAAACCGAACGGCGGGAACCGACTTCGTTAACGGGTCGGTTTTCAAAACCAAGAACGGGTACCCGGTTCCGGTTCAGTTTTGGCCAAAACCGAAACGGACCGGTTGACACCCCTAACTCTTGTATTAAGATTAGGACTCCTAATTTGGCTGGTAAACCAAAGGCATGATAAAATCTAATTAAGAGTAACTTGGATTCAAAGAAATAAACTGAAGATGCTTCAAAAATGCTAGAAGGTTTTAGACACGACTTAATTACCAAAATACCTAACTCACGGGGCTTACAGAAAATTGCAGGTCCTTCGTACAAAAAAAAGTCCATAACTCATAACTTAGTTGTTCAAATTAAAAGCAATTTTAAAATTGATCTTAAAAATCATGTAAGGCCAATCTCAAACCGATGTTGTACATAAGCTCCAGACAAGAAAAGCTTTAAGTTTTCCAAATTGAAAATTGCAGCAACTTGACTTTTCTTCCATGGATGCATCAGTTGTTCATAGTGACGTCCATTTTTTTCAGGTAAAGTAGTTGCTAAGTTCTGTGCCAAGTATCTTCATCGACAGATGCTCAAGCATGAAGTGCATGTTGCTGGAGATTTAGGCTCTTCTGTACAGAAAGCTTTTCTAAGGTAACTTCATTTCTTCATTTCTAGTTTCCAATTTATTATTATTGGCAGATGCCTCTAACGTAATCATAGACCTAGTACAGGGTAGCAGGGAAAGTGTCTTTTTTACCTTTAAGTAAGGTGTTATGAACAGCACAGGAATCTGAAGCCCGGCTGTTTCTATTATCACATCATTTAAAAAGCTTAAATGCTCATGAATATATCATCATCAGCCATTGTTCATTGATTTGTTCGCATTATTCTTATATGTAGTGCTGTTGTTAGATTTATATATTTTTAGTAATGTTATATACCACACCACTGTCTCATTATTATCCCACTATGCTGACGCGGCATTGTCAATCTACCATTAATTTTCTCTTCTTTTAATAAAGGTTGATCTAAAGGTGAATTGACAACGTCATGTCGACATTGTGGGGTAGTTGTGGGGCATATAGCATTATTCTTTTCTTTTTTTTCCATTGAACATATATTTTTAAGCTAATAAAATATTTAAGCAGCAACCTTAATATGAAAAGGACAAAAATCAAATATGAGGGAAGGAAAAATATTATAGATCTTAGCGCCATAGTCATGTTCCATGCAATGATAATTTTCATGCTTATGGGAGATTTAGTCATGACATATGGGTTTCTCTGACGAATATTTGCTCACTCTTTTATTTCTATGCATCCAATTAATGAAGAATGGATGAGATGATGTGTGGACAAAGAGGATGGAGAGAATTAGCGAGATTGGGGGATAAAATGGACAAGTTCTCTGGTATGATAGAAGGGTTGATATGGTCTCCTAAGGGTGGTGAAGTCAATGACCATATTGATGATTGGCCTTCTGAGGAGGTAATAATAACAGACTGGTTTTTAGGGTTTTTTTTTTTTTTTTGGTTTCTTTATTGCATGTAGTTCTAGTACTAGTTACCAAAAAAAATTGTAGTGCTGGCACAGTAATTCTGCCTTTTGTTTTACCGATCACTACCATGACATGCATTTCAGAAATGTTCAGATATCTGAATGGCATTTCACTTTTTATTAAAGTCATGTTCCTGTGAACCCTGTATGGCTATGGCTGTGAATTTTAATGCCCATGACTATTAAATTTGACAGAGGCTCTTATATGTGTTTATGAATTGAAGCTAGGATTTTTTCACAAATTCTTTTTTATTCTTATTGAAATATTCAGCTATACTTGCATTACATATCACGTGTGCCTATTTAAAGTTTATCACATGGTTCATTGCATAAAAAACCTTATTTTGCCAATTTTTGTGAACCATTATGCAAATCTATTTCTATCTTTGACAAAGGAAATTTTTCAGAAATGGAAGTTTTGACTTATGTTTTTCTGGTGCTTGAGTAATTTGAAAAATGTCTTAATTATTCATTTTGATTGCGCCATATGTCTCTTTTTTTTTGGGGGGGGTGGGGGGGGCGCTGGGGGTTGTGTTGGTATGCATATTCTAATCATAGATTCAAGCTTTAAAGTCAATGCCACTGGAGGTGTAGGATTCTGAACGTTAAAGTTTTTTGAGTAACTTCAAATCTGCTTGAAGATAACAGAATACTATGTTTGGAAAGCATAATTCTACAAGAAATATATACAGTTTACTGCTTCTAAAACATTTCTGAGTTGTGAAGTTGCTGGCTGAACTTGAAAATGTTTCTCTTTTGCCAACATGCAAAATAACTCTAGTTGACTGTTTTAAAGATATCCTTTCCTTCCCTTTTGGTGTTAATATTTCAATCTACAGTCAAGTACAACAGTAAGCATCTTGCATTAGTCAAATAAAAATTGTTGATGGTTTTGACATATTGGTTAAGATACTTGACTTTTAACAAATAAGGTTTTTGGTCATGTTTGGATAGTCCAGTAGCAATCAGCTTCTTAGCTTATAGAAAAAAGTAATCAGCTTAGGTTCAGTACTGTCTAGTAGTTGAATTTCATGCTCGTTGGCTAGTCTTTGCAACAATTAGTTAGAGCCTTTGGTTTGAAAGGAATGGCTGCTTGTGTGTCAGTGAAGAGCTTCTGGCGCATAAGTTGAAGATTATTGCATGTGTTTTTTGTGGATCCCTTTATAAACTATTATTTTCATAAATTGCCTGATAATTCACAAATAAAAAATAAAATAAAATAAATAAAGGTAAGCCTGTTGTATTCTGAAATGTAAAGCTTCAGGAGATAGCAGATATGGATCTGGTTTTTTTTAATTTAATTGAAATTTAAGGAATATAAAGAGTGTTTATGTTGCAAACTAGGGGCCCCACTCTGATTTTCATGGACCAAATTCTGGATGCACGGCTTGTGTGGCAATCATCCGAAACAATCAACTTCTTGTTGCAAATGCTGGTGATTCTCGTTGCGTAATATCCAAGAAGGGTCAGGTATTGTCCCCTCCTTTAGAGTAGTTGCAAAATATTTTTCAGTTGAATTCTGTGTAGGAGATTCTTTTTCAAGGCTGCATCATGCTCTTCTTCAATTTACAAACTGAAAGTAACAGGATAGTCAGTTTTTACATACTTTTATTGGTTGTCTGATCCTATATGATAATGCTAAGACATTTAAGTGGCTGTCCTACGTATTTTAATAATGAATATTGAACTATTTGGATTCTTTCAAGATATGTGCTTGATTTATTATTGAAGGGATGGTAAGGTCTAATTCATTGGAACCTTCATATAGTGCATGAAGCATGGACATGTGACATGGAGGAGGTGGTAAGATATGTATTCAACACACCTGTTGTTCAACAATTACCCATCAGAGAATGTCGAACTATGGAGGGACAATGTTTATTTTTACAAGTTGTTTTATATGCACATGCACACACGTGGGGAATCCCTTGTTGTGAGCAAACAAACATAACCTCTGCGCTTAGGCCTGGGAGCATTCTTTACTGCATATCCATGCAAGACGCAATTAGGTGGATTGAGGTTCTGAGGTAGAGGTTCTTGAAATATCTCCAATTGGTGGGACACACACAGCTATATGATGTGCATGTACATATATTACATGCCTAAATGCATTCATGCATATCATTTAGCCCAGGGTATTGAAGGCAAATTGGACACAAATTTTTTTCGATGTGCTCTGGAGTTTAGGGGATTCTGACATCTACATACCCACTGCCCTCTGCCTCAACTCTGCTTAACTTTTGCATGAGAGTCCATGTAATGTATGGTAAAATTATCATTCAAAGGGCTTCTTTTTCCTTTGATTCTTTTTTTTTTTTTTGTGCAAAGAACTGCCACTGGGGTACGTTGTTCTTATTTGTGACACCCATATGGTTTGTGTGCTTGTGCGATGCTTTATGAAAGTTTTCATATGCAGGCATATAATTTGTCTACAGATCACAAACCTAACCTTGAGATTGAGAAAGAAAGGATTCTGAAAGCTGGTGGTTTTATCCAATATGGTCGAGTCAATGGAAGTCTGAACTTGGCAAGAGCTATCGGTACATAAATTTTCTTAATTTTAATCCCAATTCTAAAGGAAAAAAAAGTGATTGTTTTGATCTGTTATGCCTATTTCTTCTGTTACAATTGTGATGGTTGCAGGAGATGTGGAATTCAAGCAGAACAAACTTTTGCCAGCTGAACAGCAGATTATCACTGCCTATCCAGACATAACAACTGTATGTAGCATATGGATTCTGTAGTTTCTGCATGGATTGGGGTTATGATCTGTGGAATTATATTTTGAAGGATAAAATGCTTAGGTGTACTTTCTTGTGTATTTTTCCTTTTCCTTTTTTGTTTGTCTCTTGTATACTCCCGAGTAGTAGGGTACGTGCTTTCCATTTTGTCTTGAATGGTTTTTTTTTTTTTTTTTTTTAAAAAAAAAAAAAAAAAAAGGACCCTTCTATAAGTGTAGTCATATTTTTTAGATGCATATACTATTGTTAGTTTATATCTTTCATTACTTTGAAGCAAGTGTTGAATTTTGTGGCTCTGAAAATTATCCTACTGCTTATTTCTTACTACCTAGTTTTCGTGACATCATGATTGGTGATTATGTTCTCTCACTTATGAGATTCTTCTTTTCAAGCTCTACTTGGATTTCTTGTTTCTCCTTGAAATAGGTTGAGCTTTGCGATGATGATGAGTTTTTTGTTCTAGCTTGTGATGGGATTTGGTAAGTTAGTTTCCATATTTAATTATAATTGACTTTCTTTTAAGAAATTTGTTCAGCTATTGATGTGGTTCGTCTTCCCAAATAGTCTTTGTCACTTCTGATATGTGCTCGATTTTTTATTTCAAAAATCTTTGTAATTTAGAGAAAAGGAATCAAGGCGAAGATTACATTATGAAAAAAAAAGGATAGTAAAAATAATGGGGCGACATGAAATGAGTAATTATATGAAGCATAATAATGTTGGTCCTTAATGCTTTATTCTTTTAATGTATATGTATTATACATCGACAAAATTAAAAAATTTTATTAATGTGTCTGATCATCTTACACTCCACAATTTAAAAGAATTTGAAAATCGGTTCATGATATGATTCACTATTTAACAACTATGGTTGAACGAGGCAAGGAAGCACTAATTACAGGTAAAATACAAGTAAAAAGAGTTTTCTGATAGTTGTTTACAGCTTGTTGGGTTTGTAGACAATATTTACTTAAAATGCTATTGTATTAATACGAAACTTGCCATGTGGCTCTAATGTCCCCTGCTACTGCTTCAAGTTGGAAGCTACCGTCCGCAGTTAAATTAAACCTTTTCTTTTCTTTATATGAATAGATTCTGGGCATAACAAGTCCTTTGCAATGGACTCCATGTGAGTAGTTCATCAAGCATGATCTGTTCCAAACGAATGCTAGAAAAAATTTAATGGAGCCTTGTAGCTGTGTGTTAATTAGTTTGGATCAAGCTTAAGTAATGTAAAAAGAAACTATAGGAGATCTCCTGTAGTTTTTTCAACAGTCCAGATTTAATTCCACTAAATTGAAATTAAATCTAGACCGTTAAAGAAACTACAGGAGATCTCCTTTGTGTGTCAAAACTAACTCTGATTCTCTCTCTTGCACCAGGGATTGTTTGTCAAGCCAACAACTAGTGGATTTCGTACGAGAAGAGTTGAAGACTGTAAGTTTTTTATACTCTTCTCAGATTTTACTGAAATTCTCTGCATGAAAGTTACACAGATCTCTACTTATCAAAAAAAGAAGTTAAAACACAGATTTCCGTCAAATTATGCAGGAAAGTAAACTTTCAGTCATCTGCGAGAGAGTGTTTGACAAGTGTTTGGCACCATCTGCTGGTGGCGAGGGATGTGACAACATGACCATGATTTTGGTTCAGTTCAAAAAACCTGTTGATTTAGATGCTTCTCCTGGGGAGCAGCCTTTGTCTCCTGATCAAACCATCTGAGTCTCGGGAGTACTGGTAAGAGTTCAGTGGAGACATAATCGAATTAGCTCCAGCTCTTTACACTTTCCCAACATGGCTACACCTTTTTCTTCCAAGTTGAAGCTCTGGAGAGCACAAGAATTCTGGATTCCAATTCATTTAGAAAGCGAATTCTCATGGCATTGGCCCTAAATGTTTACTATGTTTCAGGTAGTGGTTCAGCTTTCTGAGTTCTGTATATGTTGCTGATGCCGCTAGATTTTAAGAGACTCCCTTCTAACTTTGTCCAGGATCAAGCACAGCTATTATAGGAGTAAGAACAGCATAAAATTTACAGTTTTTCAGTCTTTTCCACTGTACTTGGGATAAGGCAATGAATATAATAGTATTTTGGAACCCATCTGCTTCGATTAGAGGCCAGCAAGAAAGTTCTGTAATCTAGTTCTTGTTCTCGTTCACACCCTCCACATTACAGATTTTTATTTTGGACCTAGACAAGTATTTTAGGATGTTAGATAATTTTTTGATACTTGACAATTACCGCAAAACCTCTTAAAATTTTTTGGATTTGAAATAACGGGGGCACTTTTTTTAATTTTAAAAAAAAAAAGAAAAAAAAAAAAGGAGGTTTCTTCGTCATATTTCTTGTCGACAGCTTATTTCGTAAATTTTGACAAAAAGCTGTTTGCAAAAAATATCAGTGGTTGAGAATTTGTTAGCCATTGTGAGAATGGGAGATATAAGATTCATTGATTGCTGGAAACCCAAACCCTAAATAATAGGTAACCCTAATCTTCATGTATGGTTGATGTATTAATTGGCTAAGCCATTGGTTACATCTCAAGTTCGAGAGTGAAACCCATTGATGATGTGCAGGCGTTAAAAACACCGGCAAATATTTCTCATGAGGACTGAGATTCACAACTCCAATTTTTTTTTTTTTTTTTTTGTCACGGCTGGTTTGTTTTTGCTTTCAAGCATTTAGGAAATCTAAATAAAATTAGGTCAGACGCAAGTTGAAGAAGGAAGAGGGGCTCTTTTTTGTTTTTTTAAAATGCACCGTATAGATAAGCAAAGCCACTGAGTTGACATGCGTGAATTTTCACCCAACAAGCTGGTGGGCCCCGATGACTTGCTTTGTTACGAAACACTTGTTTTGTTTAAGGCTCGAGGGCTACTAGGTATTTTAACATTTTTTTTAAAAAAATTCTCTTTTCTAAATGATTTAGGTCCCACATTCATTTAAGACAAAAAAAAATTATTTATTTATTTATTGAATGACCAGATCATTTAAGAAAATGAATTTTTTTAAAAAAAAAGTGTTAGGATATCTAATATTATCTTTAAGGCTTTAAGCCACCGAGGAACGTGGATGAATTTTCACCATCAAGCTAGTGGGCCCTCATGGCTAACTTTGTTTTATCCAAGTAAGTTATTTTTTTGGGTGAAGCTAAACAGCACGTCAGTGTAATTTTTTTTTTTTTTATAATTAAAAAAAATTTACACGGGCGTGCCACACACACCGCGTGCTGTGTATCACGGTCCCATTTTTTTACCCAAGACTTTGGATGCTGAGCTTTATAACCTCTGCACATCTTATTAACACGACACCGTTTTAAGAGAACAAAACGCATGAATGTAAATATTCAGGACTAGACATGACAACCTAGTGTTAGGTTGGGGGGCTTCTCTTCAATTCCTGTCTCCTGAACTTGCTTCTTCTTCTTCTGCAATATCATGTGATTTTTCTAAAGGGAAGACTCGATTAGCCTTATTTCAAATAAAAAAAAAAAAAAAAAAAACTAATGAAGCTTCTTTGTTCACAAGTGTCCTGCACCTATCAACGCGTATTATGACTTCTTGGGGAGGCTTTGAGTCTCTTTGTATTGCTGATTCAAAGGAATTGGCTACTTTTACCAGTAGTGCAGCAAATTCTAACCTCTAAGGCACGCAATTGATTTAGTTTTTATATTTAGATTATTTTTTAAAATAATTGTTTTTTGAATATATATATATATATATATATATATATATATATATATATATATGTTACATATTTTAATTGTATCAAATATATAATTGTAGTTAGTTAAGATTATGGATAACAACAATGATTTTTTTGAATTCCAATCAAATTTTAAACCAACTCATATCGAGGTAGATTTAACAAATTTGGCCATAAATCCTTGTTTAAGAAAAAAAATATATGATTATCATTCTAGTTATATAGACCAAATTCAAAAAGTATATCTAAAAAATGACCTTGTCAACTAATGAACCGTGATTTTCTAAAAACAAAATATGAAAAACTTGACGTCTATTTGTCTAGCCTTTTTTTATTATTCATTAAAAAAAAAAATCTCAACCCTCTTAAACTAAAATCCTGACTCCGCCACTAGTGACGTGTATAACTCCTTCATATGAATTTAGAAACTTTGAATAAGGTTGTTAAAAAATGACTTAAAGAGTGTGTTTATTATTGTTAAACAATTGCTTCACAATACTTTTTAAAAAAAAAAATTGGACCATCAAATGAATTTTCAACTCTGACCTTTTTCACAATTTAGAAATCAAAATACTCGGGCGTCGACCATTTCCAAGTAAATCAGTAGATTGATTCTTTGTATCTTAACAAAAAAAATCAGTAGAATGATGATTGGACCACCAGTCTCGTGCGGAAAAAGGACAACCAAGGGTTAACTGCTGGGTCTGCTGGCTCGTATGCGTGGAGCCACGTGTGTAGTCCTTTAGATCTCCTTATCCACTCATTTAAAATGACCGTTTTAAACGTTCCGAAAAACCGCACATTATCCAATCTGGTCTCTCATAATAAAAATAGATAAAAATAGATAATAATAATAATAATAATAAACTATTTTCCTTAATTAACGTGCCACGAGGTAAATCCGATTCTGTCACGAGCTTCCACGGCTCTTCTCTCGGACCGCATCCACAGTTTACCACGTGTCAGTATCCCATGTATTCAATAAACACATGCCCTCCATTTTTTGGTTATTTCTTTTGCTTCCCACAGATTTCATCTTTTTACCGCCTCATGCCCAAAATTTTCCTATCTTTTGTCACATCAATTCGTTGGTCCCCCATTCACAAAAAGTAATGAATTTAAAATAAGAGTGATGATATTACGCAGTCACACAAATGTTGGTTATTGTAATCAAAAGTTACTGTTTTAATATTTTTTTTGATTACTTTTCATACCAGTGTGAGATACTATGCACTCACACAGATGTTGTCATGTTGTATTCCTTTTGTTTAGATTAAGACATAACATTGACTATGAATATGTCCTTTTGAAGCAATTATTCAAGACCTTTATAAACTAATTGGTCAAATGTCAATATCAATACTATTAAAAAAAAAAAAAAAGTTAATCTATATTTAAAGTTTTTCTTAAACCTAAAGAAATGTTTTAAATGTGTAAGATTCTTGATATTATTATTTTATTGCTATTAATACATGATGAGTTAGGTAAGGTCATTTTTTTTTTTAACTTAAAGACTGAATCCAAGTAGAATTAGCCCATTTAAAACTGTAGTTGTAACATCTTTTCAAGAGCACAACTCGTTAATTTATAATAAATTTATAGTAAAAATTATAATATTCCTAACAACAGTGTTGTTTAATGTGATAATATGAACTCGTACGCATGCCATCTTTGAAACCAAAAATAGGTTAATAAAAGAACATTAAGCTTGGCTTGACCATGTCATTTATGTAAATCAAGGGAAGGAAATATAATAAATACAAAAAATGGGACAAATTAAACAAATAACTTATTTCTGATGGGCTAAAATAAAAACTAAAAAAATATATATATATTAAATTAAATTAGAAAGGAATCTCCGAGGGGATAAACCCAAAGCAAAAGTCTCTCTCCGGTATCTGACTAGGACCAATTTAAAAGAACAGATAAGCACAGAACCCTCTCTCTCCTCTCCTCCACTCCATAAAATACGACACTACACGTCACCACAAACCTGAGTCGTTGGATATGGACATTGCATCCTCGCCTCACAATCTTTTCCCTCTATAAATATATATCCAAAGCCTCTCATGTTTGAAAGTCATCCTATCCATTATTATTATTATTATTCTATTTTTTGTTCATATACAATCATTCAGTTCCCACAGTTTTCTTCAATCATCTTAATCAAATTTGCCGTGCCGTTCGGATCTTTTCAAAGCAAGATTTTCCTTCCTTTTATTTAAACCCAAAGCTTGAGAGGGGTTGGTATCTGGGTTTGCTCCGGATTTCTTTTGAGAGAGCTTATTACAATGGCTGCTGCCGCTGCTGCTGCTGGGATTATTGGTGGTAATGGGTCTTCTTCTTCTTCTTGGTTGAAGCTCAAGGAGAGGCAGAGGAAGAAGAAGATGGCGAATAGGGTTATGGTTTGTTCTGCTTCTTCTT
Source organism: Corylus heterophylla (assembly GCA_016403345.1). NCBI lineage: Eukaryota > Viridiplantae > Streptophyta > Magnoliopsida > Fagales > Betulaceae > Corylus > Corylus heterophylla. Next base: position 2,763 of record JADOBO010000630.1, on the reverse strand, counting down.
CCGTTATGGATCCTTACCTGACTTTGAAGATCCAACCCGGTGCCTCTGAATCTGAGGTCAAGAAGGCTTTCAGAAAGCTTGCTTTGCAGGTTCGATTTTTCAAATAAAATAAATAATTATAATATCGGATTTTTCTTTTCTTTGATTTGATTTGATTTGGTTCTTCCTATTCTGCGATTTATTGGATTGTGAAGTTATACTTAGATCTGGTGATCTGAAAACTTCTTCCCTTTCAAAAGTCCTTTTTGACTTGCAGCTTGCTTCTTTCCTAATTAATGATTTTTTTTTTTTTTTGTTTGAAAAATTATAGCTTATTGTCCTCTAGAATTTTTTGGGTAGGTGAGGTTTTTCGTTTTCTTTTTTTTTTGTTGTTATTTGGGGATCTTTCTGATTGATTGAAAATATTTTTTTTTTCAGTATCATCCAGACGTATGCAGAGGAAACAACTGCGGGGTGCAGTTTCACCGAATCAATGAGGCTTACGATGTACTTAATCCTACTCTCTCTCACTCTTTCAATTTCCCTCATATTTGCTTTTTAATTATCTTATTTTTAATGTTTATTTAGGATAATGGAGAATTCATGGATTTTTGTTATTGTATAAAATGGATCAATTATATCAAGAATTGATAAATTATAATACCATAGCTTTATTTACAATCGGTAATGGAAGATTCTTTAATAGAATTATATTTATCTTTTTTCTTCTCCTTTCCAAACATATAAGCCAATCACAAATCACTCTTAAAAATACAAAAATAATTTTAATTTTTAGGGAAAAATGTAAATTCAATCCTTGTGATTTACCTGATGCAATTAACGTATTAAAATGAACTCAAAGCTCCTTGAAACATGCCAAAAATAATAATTTAGTCCCGCTAGGAATTCGGATAAGTAATTTGAGAGAATTTATATGAAACTTATCCGTGGATAAATTGATTGAATAACTTTGAACTTATTTTTTTCTGTGTTTTCCTAATTTTACGTATATTTTCTTTAAATAATTAAAAAAAGAAAAAGAAAAAACTATATATATAATTTGTAATGATTCAATTGGTGAAGAATAGGACAATGTTGATAGGACTGCAGTAAAGCTGCCTCCCACCAGACACATATATTAATTAATTATGTTATTATAATTGAAAGCAGATAATGCTTGTTAAACTGATTAATTTTTTTTTTGTTGTTGTTGTGTTGTGATGGTTGGGCAGACTGTGATGAGTAATTTGAGAGGGGAATCGATGGCATCGGAGATGTATGAGTCGTACGATGAAGGTGTTGATGACTCGATGAGAGGAATGTACGATCCTGATTGGGACATGTGGGAGGAGTGGATGGGATGGGAAGGGGCAGGAATCCGCGACTACACGTCTCATGTTAATCCCTATATTTGAAAAGTTGTATTGATTGACGATTGTGTATAGCCAATCTTGGTCCTCTGTAAATAGCTGAGATAATGCCTCGGCATCTGCCAAATGAAAAGTTCAAATTAAAGATCTTTTTAATATCTTGGCTCCTTTTCTCGCTTAATTGTTACAAATGGTAGCATTATTCAATAACATTAACAAGAGGCTTGTAATTATTCCTTGTAATTAGTTGTGTTTTTAATAGTCAAGAAATTAGAGAAGAAGCCACTTGATTTGTCTCTCTATCAAATTTCTTCTGAAATTGAGATTCTCTTATTATTAAATGTTAGTCATGCTTTACATTTAACCGTCTACAACATGCCAACTGTCACACAAAATAAATGTTAAAGTTAATGAAACTTTAATGCCTCAATGAACTGAATTAAGATTCTCTCCATTTCATTTGAACTGGATAATATCCCGTTAGTTATATTAAAGGAGTATTTTTATCCCATCAAAAAATCAAAAAGACAAAAATATCTCCTCCAACATAACTAACTGGAGAGAATCATGTTCCCAATGAACTAGAGAGATTTTGTCACATCCAACTGCTACAATATTGGACATGACGTGGCAAAGTGATAAATTTTGTTAATTTACTTAACGAAAATTGATTTCAAGGAGTAAACTTTTATTTTATCATACTTTAAGGACTTATAAATTATTTTTTATACCATAGAGAATGATTTGTAATTTAGGCTAATTACAGAGACCTATAAATTATTTTTTATATCATATGAAGTAATTTGTAATTTATGCCAACCACAATGACCAATTTTACATTTATCCCATAATAATAAGAAAATCTCAAATTTAAAAGAAATTTGAGAGGATACTAATCATTCTCTATCTTTCCTCCGGAACCCATTATCCTTCCCTTACAGGCTGTAGTTGCAACCCTGCTTCCATCTCAAGCTCCTAAATTAATGTTTTATATAGTTTAAAGATGACTCCTTTTAGGGATAGGAGGATCGGAATTTGTTTTCGGCAGGAAGAATGTTTGGTTTTTATATTTGAAGCATTATAAAGGCACAATTTTTTGGCACAATTTTGACCCAATTTTTCTCTTATTTTTTATTTAAAAATAAATAAATATATGAAGCAATAACATTCTATGTGCTCCTGTTTTTATTTGGTATATATATATTTTAAAAAAGGTATTTTTCTTCATAAAAATGGTCATTTGTTTTTTTTAGAAAAGGTCATTATTATGAAGAAAAAGACCACTCTAAATAAAAAAATAAAAATAAAATTAAAAAAAAAATTAAAAAAGACCAATGTTATTGCTTAAGAAATTTTTTATTTTGTTTGAAAAAAAAAATGACCACATAAGAGAAAAATTAGGTCAAAATTATGT